>JAPYZR010000215.1:0-50016 GCA_030522945.1 Trichopria nigra | reverse complement strand
GCGAGTTAAGTTGAAAAATTGTCATTGTTTATAACAAATCAATTTTTAAAATGTAATTTACATAGTGGCCCCCAAAAAATAACAATTTTTAAAAAATACGTATTTTATGGAAATTTTCCGAGGAATTCAATGGTATTTTTTTTAAATTGTTATTTTTGGGGGCCACTATGTAAATTACATTTTAAAAATTGATTTGTTATAAACAATGACAATTTTTCAACTTAACTCGCTGGAAATAATGCTACGAAAAAGTTGAAGTTTTTCTCTTTAAAATGAAAAAGAAACGCACAATGTGAAAATTTCAAATATTCATATCTTTCAAACAAAGGCTTAAAAAAAAAAAGTATAAGCCAAAAGTCATACTTATTTCATGCCTATATATGAAGCAATTTGGAGATGGGTCGGTCAAAAACTGTCCGGTTTGTAAAAGAATGTCTCATATATATATATATATATATATATTTACGGATCAATAAGAAAAATATATTGATTTTGTGATAAGACACTATTGATATATGTATACGCGTATATTAAACTACAAACTAAATGGTAATAAGAAAGTGACGTCAATAAATGGACTAGAATTTTTCGATGAATATCGTGTATGTATATACATTATTGATAATCATATCACACGATGGCTGTACCATGTCTACATATATATATATATATATATGCGGCGGCGTGACCTGTGCATGCATGGCGTATGCATTATAGGCATGTATGCCGACACACCTGTATTGTATGCATGTACCAATATGACAGGAAACGAGCGAAATGCGTGAAGGTGATGCACGAACGTCCACGAACCATGTCACCATGTTTTCCGAATAGCGACGAATGGAAGTCAGGATCAGCATGGAGTGGGGATTAGGAACTAGAGAGAGAATAGAGGACGTGTATAGAGGGAACACGGCATGCGCCGAACCGAACTAAAACGAGCCGCAAAACCTGTCAAGGGAAGTTATGAGGCATAGCGATAGGTCCAACAGTGTTTTTTGAGTTTATTCAAGAGTCAACGCCAAGGGCCAGTTACGTTATCGATAATGTAAAGTTTCTCTTATTGATCAGAACTGGCCGCTTAATCGTGAAAAATTATCACGATTAGAAATTCGACAGAACGGCGGCCAATAAGCGCGTGGGTTCGAGTAAATCCATCAATTTTCATTTCTCGTAAACTTTCGAATGAAAGTTGAGGAGATTCCGTTTTATTTGTGTCGAAACGTCGTATCGCGATATCCCAGTGAAGTTTAAAAAGCAATTTTTAATCGCAATATGCGCGACACCAGTGAGACGCTAAATCAACAATTTTGGGGTTATATTTTTCTTCAGGTAAGAAATTCAGCTTTTGTTCGTCGAATTATGTGAGACAATGATACAAAGTGATCTACATTACATGTTTTCTTTTGCAGTAAGAGATATTTCGCAAAGTGATGTTCTAAAATGAACACCAGAGCTCAGATAAGTTCTAAAATTGAGGATAATTCTAAACCGAATTTCATCAAGAAGAAACAACAGCAGGAAGCAAATTCTCGATCCAGTAGGAGCAGAGAATCTGAAGTTTCCTTAAAGCATAGAAATGCATGTAGTAAAGATAAGCGGAATCGGTCAAAACGTCAGAGCAGTTCTTCCAGTAGCTCAAGTTCTACAAGTAGGAGTTCGTCGTCAATCAATAGGAAACGTTCTAGAATTGAAAGAAATAATTCTGGAGAATTTCGCAAACCAAGAGACTATCAAAATGGAGAGCAAGCAAATTTTCGTAGGCCTAAGGTCGGTGATGATCGACAATTTCAGAATCGGTTTCCTCAAAGATTCGACGAAAGAGGTATGTTAGAAGCAAAAGGCCCAAGATTTAGATTTCAGAGAAACGATAGAAACTTTCAACAGCAGCGTCGAGACAATTTTATGCAACGTGACAGAGGCTTCAATGACAGAAACAGAAACAATAACAGAAACTGGAATCAAGGAGATGACCGTAGATTTCAGGGTAATCCAATGCAAAGAAACTTTGATCGCAATAGACAAGACTGGAATAGAAATCGTGGCAATTTTGAACGTAGATTTCAAGACAGGCAGTTTGTTAATAAAGAGGAAGGAAACAGATTTCCTCCAGGAAACAAATTTCGGAGACCAAATGCTATGATTGAAAGATATCCTTCAAATTTTAACAACGATACAAAAGAAGAACAGTTCAAAAGATTAAGAGAACCGAGAGATTCAAGAGAGACAAGAGAACTGAGAGATTCAAGAGAGCTGAAAGAACCAAGAGATACGAGAGATTCAAGGGAGTCTAAGGATACTAGAGAATCACGGGATACTAGAGAATCGAGGGATTCTAGAGATTCAAGAGACCCTAAAGATTTAAGGGACAATGAAACCATTGTGAAATCTGACAAATATTCTGGTTCATCCGTGTCGCAGAAGGAAAGCAACAAAGAAAAGACGGGTGAACTGGCCATTAAAGAAAAACCTGTAACTGAAAAGAAAAAAAGAAAGAAAAGACCAAGGTCTATCTCATCGTCTTCATCGTCGTCAACTTCTTCTACTAGCTCTAGTAGTGACAGTAGCGATTCTAGTGATTCCAGTGATTCTTCGAGTAGTAGCAGCTCAGAAGATGAAAAGAAACGGAAGAAACGAAAGAAACTAGCCAAAAAGTTAAAGAAGAAAGAAAAGAAACGTAAAAAAAAGAAGAAAAAGAAATTGAAAAAGAAGATGCTCAAAAAAGCCAAAGGTACTGAAAATGAAGACAAAAAAGGCTCAGGGAAGACTGAAAATTCTCAAGACAAACTGTTTGACGATATGAAGCAAGAAGTATCTAACCGAGCAAAAGCAATGGCTCCTATGACAAAAAAAGAATGGGAAAAAAGACAGAGCATCGTTCGGAGAGTCTACGATGAAGAGTCTGGAAGGACCAGGTAACTTTGAAAATAATGATTTATTTAATAATATTTATATTTGTGTAATAAAAATAGTTTAAAAAATTTCTAATTTTTACTCGTGTTTTACTTTGTATATCTATATTGAGCAACAAAGAGCAATCTATATATTATTCTTAAACATGATATCAAAGCAAATTAATTTTTCATTTGAGTTCTCAATAAACATTTAATCTTTATATTTATCATTAAAATAACCAAACTATTCAACTTTTTCAGATTAGTTAAGGGTGATGGAGAGATCATAGAAGCGATTGTGTCTCGTGAACGTCACAAGGAGATCAATAACCAAGCAACCCGAGCAGATGGCGAGTACTTTCAGTCGCAACTAAGAACGAGAAAATAACTAGTGATACTGAAATTGCGCCATGGAACTATTGTCGATAACTATTTTCCTAACTTACGTTTTATCATCCTGTACTATTACAGTTTAGTCTATACGTGTTGGGGGAATTATGACGATTTTCATATACTAGTAACCTTCAACTAGTAACTCGAACCTTTCTGTAAACATAATTAAATGTTTTAATTTTCTTTTAGTTTTATTGAAAGTTTTATTTACAGACAATCGCATACTCGACGAAAAATAGCAACTTAATTGCTAAAAACCTCTAATCCTACATTGCCGTTGCGTGCAAATATTCTTTATACAAAAGTTACATTTCATACACGAGCTCAGACTCGTCAGAGTGTTGATTAAAAATGCTGCGATTCAACATGATTTTTGAAAAAGTTGATTTTTATCTGTAAAAATCGATTTTTTCGATTCAATCAATTCATTAAATTGATCTTTTGATACTAAAATTTATCTACTTTTTTTTCCATGACCTGCAATTTTATATGACAAAACACACTTAATGTACACTAATGTACATATTTGAATTTTAGAAATTAACTTTAAATTCAAACACTCAAATAATTTTAATTAAAAATTCTTTAACAATTTGGTTTTCTTTTACAATCGTGTATGAGTTTACAAGACTTCAAATATTCCAATTTAAAAAATAATTTCTCTGCGTTTCTATTACTTTATAGATTTAATATAGCGATGATTCAGAAGATCAATCTTTTTGAGTTGTGCCAGCATTTGTAGCGTTGATTCCATAAATTACTATAAACTTTATACATAAATAACTCTTTAATAAAAAGTATCTATTACTGAATGTGGCCTACTGAAAATTTCAATTTGTACTAATGTAAATTTTTAAGAAAAAAACCTTAAATTACTATATTAAGTCTACACAGATATTTTACAGTCCTATCTACCGCCTCTGTATTACGGTCCCTTGCAAATTATTACTTTCCTTGTTAAATTATTTAAATGCAAAACTTAACGATCTTTATCATTTCTTATTGCTCATTTGAATGCTTATCCAATAAACGAAAATTCATTTTATTTCTATTTTTCAATTGAAATTTGTTAAAAAAAATTTGTTGTTAATAATTTTTCAGTCAAGAGAGTGTACATGACAAATGTTCGAACGCCTACCTTCTCGAATGTTAAAATTCGAACATTAGGCCATTCGAGCAACTGTCATACACCGATTCAAATTCATTGAAATTCATTCAAGAAGATCTGAAAAACAGTTCGAATCAATTTAAAAATTCTGAAATAATTAAAAAATAAAAATTACTGAATTTTGTTATACTGGGTATATTCAGCAGAGTTAACAGTTTAGAAACAAATAAACCAATAAAAAAAGCAGTGAACTTGACACTTTGTTGCCTAGTTTGCTCATCTTTGAATTTGCTAAACGTATCCAATAATTGATTGAATATTCACCATTTTGAAATCTTGCTTTCAAGCTCGGTATATAGCCGTTATCATGATGGAAGAATATCAATCATTGTTGTCATTTTTCAGCAGATCAGACAATAGATGAAAATCGTCTGTCAGATTATCTCCATAACCGGAAATGTAAGTGTATATCTTTTTTTGTGCGTACAGTTCCTGCAGAAAGTAAATTGAATCTTCACAATTTCATGGTTCCTGCGGAATACCCGAGGGATGTACCCAACCTTGAGAAGGTATTTTGAGAGTTCGATTTTAGTATAGTTGCACAAAATACGTTGTGTGTCCATCTCTGTAGATCGGATCGTCTGTTATTAATGCCCGACAAAGTGGACAAGATCTTTCCCGGTCTAACCATGTTGAAACACATAATTCACAAAAAATGTGTTTGCAGTGTAACTTAATAGGTGTCGTAAACTCATCATGACAAATAGCACATACTCCTCCCGAAGCAAGAATTTGATCTTTTGACGGAGTTACTCCTAGATTCTGGAAATTAAAATTACAATGTACGATTGATATTAGTAGATGAGCAGTAAATAAAATACGACAAATCGAAATATGAATCAGAAATAGTAATAAATCGAAAGTCTTACCGTACTGGCCATTATTTTGATAATTGTGTCTTTGAACGATTTTGCGACAGAAAAGAGATCACTGCATTTACAGACCAAATAGATGCAGAAAAGAATTATTCCCAAAAATGGTGCTGGACCATTGTATATGTTATATAAATAAAAAATCCAAGAATGAACAGGTACAGTGCTTCGATAAAGTTGCGACGCAACTTCTATCAATAAGTAGTACTTCCCCTAAAAGTAAAGGATAACCAATTATTAATATATTAATTGTGGCAATCAAACAAGTCTAATAATTAGAATGACATAATAATAGTATGCAAAAAACGTAAAATATTAAAAATTTACCCTTTTTTGAATTGGAACAAAACATACAGGAAGACAAGTAAACCAGACTTTTATTGAAATAGTTAGAAGTTTTAAAACAAAGTCTGTTACAGCCACTGTCCACAGAAGTTGAGTAACGGTAGTAGGTTCTGGATATGGAGAAATGAGTGGCATCTGAAGTACGAGAGTGATCACTACGAAACATCCAAAAATGTAAGACAGAATTCCTAACAACGTTGATATTCTACGATTACGTTGTTTTGAAATTTCACGTTTCAATTCTCTGTTTGCTTCATCAAAAATTATGATTAATACGAATAAATTCAGTATCTCAGAACGATGGTCATAGATTTCTTTTATGAGAAGAATGGCTATAAAAGGGAAGTACTTCTGAAATGTTTTTAAAATTGACCTAGCTTCTGGGCTTATAGTTCGCTCATTTTGGGAATTTTCATCTAAATCGTTATTATTTTCCGGAGTTGAATTTTCAACTACTTGAACATTATTTATATTATCTGACGGTGTTGCATGAGATTGATTATTGGGTTCTTGAGATGCAGCAGGTAATTCTGGTACGTGCTCCTCAATATCTATAACATGACTGTCTCTGGAATTTTGATTTGCAGCAGTCTCAGTTTGGTTTTGTCTTTGACGATTAAACCATTCCGTTATCGATACTGCCGGTCGCTGCACAACAAAAAGTTAATCATTACATATATATATATATATTTACAGTAATTAAAGAGATACGAAAGGACATCAAACGTACTGATCTTGATAGTTCAATAAAGGGTTGTATCCTGTTGTCTAACGAGGATGAAATATTGGCAGCTAAAATCCTTCTTGAAGTTTCTACTGAATTCAATCCCAATCTAATCACTGAATTTGGCTGTTCTGATACCGACGAGTCTACTTCAGGATCCGGCTGAGTATTCGACTGCTCGTCTGGAATTTCGACGACAGCTTGATTCTGACTCATTGTCGATGAATCTTCTAAATTTGTACCTTCTGCCATTCTACGTCGGCGTAATTCTAATTTTCAATTCACAGTTACACCTTATTACAACTGTACACTGTGACTATTACACATAACTGAAATCAAAACATACCTCGTTTTAAAATAGGCATCTAATTTTGCCTGCCGTATTGTTGGGGAAAATTTCTATACAGCCTACATAGATAAAAGTGTGTCAAATATAAAGAAATGATGAAATTTACTGAAGTGTGTTAATGCATTTAAATGAATTATTCGGAAGTAAGGAAGGATTTATTTTTTATATTGGTTCAATATCATTGGCAACCTTGCGATAAATATATTCATTATCGTTTCATTATATACGTACTCTTCTACGAACGAAAACAATTGAATGCTTATTATGTCCACTGATAAAAAACTGCGTGGCGTAAACAGGTGCGGAGTTGCAGACAGTATGTGAGGTTACTAAGTGTTTTAAGTTGGTAACTAACCATAAACAGATGCCTGCGATGGGAGTTGATATGGGAGCGCAGCGATGGTGATATGCCTGGGCCAATGATGGGAAAAAGAATGACGTCAATGATTGTCAATCGCAAAGGAAAATGAATAAGATTAGAAGAATGTAGGCAAGGTGAATATAAATAAAATAAAATAAACAAGCACGTGTGACAGTGACAGAACAGTCGCCCTTCGGTCAAACCAAGAACTGTGGCATGCGCCTTTAATTGATAGATTGTTTTTACCAGTCATTATAGAATGCATACAATTTTTGTGAGATAAGCCGCACAAGCCGATCGGTTTATATGTCACACACGCATATTAGGTGTACGTGCATTCGCGATATCCATACACATGCATAATCGCATCCTTTCTCCAATTCTTTTTTTATTTCAACCTTCCCACACCCACGCAAATACGACTGACTTTACATACATATATGTATATATGTATTATTACAATATGTGTATAGAGAAAGTAGTTTGAATGGTGTGTTCTGATCGTTCTGATGTATATACGAGTATAACTGCGTATGCACTTAATTATTACTACTCGGTGGTATATATGGTATATATGGAGCTTTAAATATTGTTTTTATACATGAGACTCATCGCAGACTGTGGTCACTATACTGGCAATCATCAAAGTCGACTTATATAAATTTACAGTAAATTAAATCTTTTCATATCAAAATTGTGTAGTAAATAATACATGCGAATTAAAAATATATAAGTATAAAAGACAAATTTATCTGAAATGTGTATTTCATAATTATATATATAGTTGATTTATTGATTTTAAGTTGGAAACGATATATAATTATCAATAATATTGGTTACAAAATGTATTAAACTATGTGATGCTGAAGTTCGAAACGATAAAGTTTAGCGAAAATTATATATGTTCTATTTTATTATATTGTTATTTGTGTCAATATAGTTATTCCCGATATTGTCAAAATCAATACTTTTCTTATTTTATACACTTTATATATAAAGTAAATAAGATCTAATTAAATAAAAAAAATGTTCATGTTTCATTGGATGTCAACATATTAAACTTGAGCGTTTTTAAAATATTACTATTATTTATATTCCTATTTCTTCGTGTTCTTCAATACTTCTTTATTTACTGGATTTATTTGTTATAGAGTATCATTAATATTATAAATGAAGTACATGCCTATTTTGATACCAGCGGGTGATATAATTGGGAAATTACATATACAATTTTATTATTCTAAACTATTGCAAGTTATTATATCTATGCATATATAGAGTCGATCTTTAAAACTAAGATTTACAATTTTCAGTATAATCCTAGTAAATGAAAATAGTTGAATTCTTTTTAAATCTTTAAATTTTAAGGAATGCAGATTTTCACTCTCGAATTTCATAATTTCTTTTCGTTTACTGAGATGTAAACGAAAAGTACTGTTGTATATTGCTCACTTTTGTGTTTGTACTGTAAGTACAAAAAAATTAATAATATAGGAATAAACATCGCAGGAAAATTTAAAAAGTATTTTAATAATTGTCAATGAGATAGGCGACTTAAATAAATCCAATCTTAGTCATTCTACTTTTATATTTTAAGACAAATTATATTGCTGATATAATAATTGTTAACAAAGTGTGACATTTAACGTATGTATATATATATATATACATTTGAGCAATATTAAAGACTGTATATACAACTTGCAGCTTATTAATATATGAGATTGCGAATAATAAGTAGGTCACAAATAAGGTTCAGTTAGTTCTTGAAAATTCGACAAAGTTCTATGCATGTTACAAATTGATGTGACCGCAATAACTGAAAATATATAAGATCTAAAATCGATGCATGGAAGAACTTATTGAGCACTTTTTGAATCCGTTTTGTCCAACTGTTTGCCTCCGCTGATTGGGATAGAAATTATACCTACCTATGATGCAGGTGACACCAAGAGGAAGTACCAGAGTGTAAAAATATAAGAAAACGCACAAACATGTCATATTAGTTAACATACTCCCTTTGAAGAAACTAGAAACAATTTCAGACATTTTATCAGCTTTTTCTTTCATTATATTTATCACATTGGTTGACGGATAATTACAGGACATGAAGAATCAGATTTCAATACCGGCGCTTTTTACATTTCTCTGTTAAAATGTACACAATTATAATATATTTGCTGCTTAATATTTTTGAAAACATTATTTCATTGGTTTTGACGTTCTCGTTCTTTTAAGTCCAGTTTCATTGTTTAATGTGTTCATGTAGCTAAATGTCGGTTTCGCCACGGGACGTTCGACTGGAGCATTTACAGCCGTTGTCCAAATAATTGAAGCTACCGTTCCAAGTGCACGTGACATGCATAACAGAACTTGATTGAAGTTCATATCTCTTAATCCATAATACTAGAAAGAATGCATTTTGATTATTAACTGACAATGTAAGTCATGTTGCAAACGTATATTTAATTATAAGTAGTGTATATACATACATACAATAGTGTATATACAATTAAACAAAATTTTTCAACAAAAGTTGACTGGTTCCAATGGCTATATTTTAACGACAGTGATTTTGACCCTTGACTTCATCTTGAAGGTCATTTTCAAGGTCATTTTCAAGGTCATTTTCAAGGTCAAGTAGGAAAAATATCCAAGTATTAAATATAGGTCGGATTATGTTTTCAAACAAATATTTCACCTTCAAATGACCTGAAAATTATACCTCTATTTAGGTGTATTAAATTGGTTAATATAAATATCAATCAATTTAATACGCGCAGATTTTCATTGTCTTAAAATGGAGTCATTGCTAAACTTAATTAAGTTAATCCTAAAATTGCTATATATAAGGTGCGATTATTATTAAACAATAATACCTGAAAAGTCGGAGCTGCAAGCGCAGTCATTTCCGGAAAGATCTGTCGATCCTTATTTGTTTTCGATGTGAATTCAACTATATTCGATATTTCTTGGGACAGCTGGATAACAATGAAAAAAGTAAGTCATAAAAAATACAAACAATTATAAAAAAGAACATATATATGAAGTATAAAAATATAAATATAAAAAGCTATATACATATACACGTATCTAACCTTGATGTCAGGATCTTGGGATGCACGATCTTTCACGAAATCCTTCAGTGCTTTGTATCGAGAGTCGTGAATTTTTGAAACTCGATGACCGGTAATTTTGATACGCTTTTGAACGAGTGACCCTAAAAATCTCACCAGTGCTTCGTCTTTCGGTTCTCGACCCAGTGCATTTTGCAGCCGGGACTGGAAATCCATGCACTGAAAATAATAAACTCATAAAATTACGAATAGGAAAAGTCACGACTGATGAATATCGATTGTTTTATCAACCTCGAACATCGTTCCGCTGGTTGGCTCATTGGTGTAGGCCAAAACAGCAGCGGCCAAAGCTTGATTGACGCTAAACTGACAAGTACCTAAAATTTGCGCTACGTGAGCCCCAGGAATTCCACCATCGTCGTCCCTTAAACAATTTTCCATTCATTAATCCACTTAACTTGGATTTCCTTTGTTTATATATACAAAATATTTTTAATTCATACTTTCTCGTATTCAATGAGAAATATCTTTGAAATGTTCAATAATAAATGAATGCGATATACATCAAAGCTTACCCATTTATAGCTATATACAACCGAAGAAAGTCACCAAGTGAATCCCCGACGCCTGCCGTCAATTTTTCCGTCGAACCGTGCAAACAATTCAACAGGAATTCTACCCAATCACCCTTCGACGTAGAAACAAATACCCCTTTTGAATTTCGTGGTCTCGCAACGAGAGCAACCAGTGCCGGCAAAGTTGCAAGTAGCTCCATGCTATCTTCATAAATGTGCTGTTTTCAAAAAGACAGTTCAGTATCAAAAATGATTCATGAAATTTACATGTAATATTATTACATATTTTTCTATGGGCGTACTTTCCCTCAAATTGAAATTGAAATTTACAATGAAATAATACAAATAAACAAACAGAAAGAAAATAGTAAAAAAGTAAACATAACAAAAGACGTATGGATGGGCAAGATTCTGATAGGATCTGAGGGAGATTTGACAGTACATTGTAGAGTTTCAGATCATCCGCACGAAAACGTAACCGAGAATGGGAATTAACACTCCCCAGATCGTTTATAAATAATAAAAATAGTAAGGGCCCCTGATGGGATCCTTCAGGCACTCCTGAGGGATTCACAAACGAGTCTGACATGTATATTCTTCAAACGTACAACCTTGAGAACGGCTTGAAAGGTAGTAGTGAATATATAACATCCCCTTAAGCAATGCATAATATTTATACGCCTTTAGAGGTCACGTACTTCCCAATAAGTGTGGGTCATGGCCCCACTCTTGATGGCTTCTTTCACGTGTCGATCAGCATCAATAGCGGTAAGGGCGATCGATAAGCGTCCTAATGGACTGACAGAATCGGGCAACGCGTGAACGATATTCCCAACAATGCCTCCTGCTCCTTTTGAATCGGACCACCATTCTTTCCGCTTTTCCCTTCGTTCCGACCAATCAGCTATCAGCGATTCGGTCTGCTCGTGGGTCGGTATGTCACCAGTCACCAGCAACCAAAAAAGAGCTTCCGGTCTTGGTGAATTCCCATGCCGCGGCAGTAAACCGATTATCTCCGGTATAGTCAATCCTCTGAATTTCAACTGAAAATCATAATTTTAAATTCACGTTTAATCAATTGCTAACAAATTACGTAAAGGTATATGTACATCTTTTGTAAAGATGACGCTCTAGTTCTTAGATTGGCAATAAATCGCAATTATAGACGTCAAGATCATCGAGATCATTGCTTACGCATTTGCAATTTAGCAACACCTGCGTATATATAGTACCATGCATGATATAAGAATAAGTCGATCAAATTATCAGGAAGAAATGCCTTACTCCGCTCTGCGAATCGACTTCTGACGTTTCTCTGATTAACGTGCTGACACCGTCCAATCCTCGATAGACGTCACCCACCGTTATCTGACTGACAATTTCCCCTCCATGTTGCTGCTGAAAATTACGCAGCAAATCGTGATGCAAAGGAATTTTTTCGCAAAGTGCTTCTTTCAAATTTACGCTGGTACTTGGTATTCCTTTAGTCCTGCTCACCTGTCGATTTTCAAAATGTTTTATGACACTTTTAAACTGATAAGATTGGGTTACGTTTGTTTTGATGGAAATTTAGGAATTCAAAATGGCGAATCTAAGATGGCCGTTCTGAATTTTTGAAATTGAAGATTTCAGTTTGAAATTCGTGAATGTAATCCTACAAAAATTGAACAATTTTTGCAATAAACTTTTGTTATTTTTTGGTTTTTCATGTTTAATGTCCAGTTGAGTACTGATCACCAAAATGATCTGAAATTTAAATTTAAAAGTAATTCGAATGCTGTTTTTTATTTTTATTTTCTTCAAACTTTCATTTATGAAATTATTTTTAGATCAAAACAGACCTTTGTCCACTTCATTTAGCCAGCATACGGGATTAGATATTTTTTGAGTTTGAATTTATAAAAGTTTTTTTTTTAAAACAAAATGTTAGAAATTCAAAATGACGTGAATATTATGGTCTCTGTATATATAAGGTGTCCAAAAAGTAGTAAATAATGTATAGGGTGATACGTCATTTTATTATAGCGATTCCTATATATGTGAAGCAGTTTTTTTATTTTTATTTGCATTGATTTAATAAATTAACCAATAGAGTTTCTGTTTCTTTCGACAGTATTTTCTTTGTTTTTCCAATATATTTTAATTTTTGAATCTTAGAACATTCGGTTCGCCATAGATTTAACCGTTGGCCCCTCGTGCGAATGTATTTGCACAGTCCACAAGGGCAACTAAAAATAATCCGCCACGATTCCATTTTCAAACACAACAAATATTTTCGAACGGGACGTTGTTTGTTATTTTAAATTGGGAGAAGAGTCACCAATTGTTCAACACCTTGTATAAACATCGACTGGTATAAACACCGACTGTATGCACGTGTGTTATTGTTTTTAACATTTTCTAGTCAAGGAATTGTTTGTAGAGCACAAATGTCTTAAATTAAAAATTAATTCATGGATTCGTTTATTTTTTAATTTATTAAACAAACTAGGTTTGAAAGAAATTAGAAATTAAAAATGGCGTCAAATTTTCATTCGTCATTTTGAAATTACAACGATATACTTATTAATAGTCATAAACAGCGATCTAAGAAGTGAGAATTTTAAATTAACTTTATTTTTCGAATACTTAAATATAAATTATCTTTTCTATCGTAAAAGAGGTGACCTAAAAATTTGCTTATTATTCAGACCTTTATTTTGTTTTTACGGTTAGAGTTGCAGTAAAGGAACCAAAAATGTATTTGAATGTTTAATAAACGAAAAATAAAAAAAGCAAATGTTTTGAATAAAATGAAACGAAGTTAAAGCGGGAAAATAATCATGCAATTAAATAAGTGTTGATGAATTTATATTTTAAAATGAAAAGTTCTTCATGTATGAAATTTAGAGGTTAATCCAAGCGCACTAATTTATCAAATGACCAGGAAAAATAAATTGCAAAACTATGTAAAAAAGGCACAATTAAAAGCAACTTTTTTCAGTACTTACGTGTATAAAGTTTCGAGATTTACGTTTAGACGTGGTGGCGTAATGTTGGTCCCACGAGTGTGCACTTCGTGAGATTCGAAAATGCACACTCCGAGGAAATTGGAGCCGCATTTTGAAAATTTCACTGGATCTCGCATACTTGTTAAATTTTTTCACTTTTGTATTTCGCGTGATCCATTTTTTGACTGAAAATTTAGAAATCTGTTATTAGTTACGAAAGAAAGAGACGTGACATGACGTCTGAACGTAACTTGTTTTATTTTCATTCGTCATCCATTTTTGAATAACAATGTCCACTGTTAGTATATTATTTATTAATTTGATAAAGATTTTCTTTTTTACAACGACGTTGTAACGAACTTTTCGAGACGAGGTCGACAATACTTATTTTTTATAAAGAATTTTTAGAAGTTGCTTCGTTTACATAAAATCGACATTATTATTATTCACGAATTTCAATGTTATTGTTTACGTTATATGATTATACTTAAACAATAATAATTTAATGAACGATATCAATATTTACGCAACGTTCGCAGTATCACCCTTCATAATAAATTTTGCACTACCGAACAAAGACTATACATTTCTATCTTGCATGAAAACAGATGAAAACAATTCTATAATTAGCTATTGTTCGTTAGCGTAGTACCTATTCTTAACCTCGTATTGACGTTAATGACAAATGAAACAAACGGGCCAGAATAAAAATATTGTACACACAATACTTATACTTATACGTGACGGATAACAATAATGGCTAAAAACGTCAGTTACAAAGAAAAAAGAAACATTAACAATATCCACTACTACTACTACTATTTAAATACTACCAAGTAGTACTTTTTCAATGAAATTGCTTAACAATAATTTTAGAGTTTAGTTATTTTACTAATGCAAAATTCATTAAAAAGCATTTATATAGAATGACATATGAACTGTCTGTATATACTGTGAGAAGGTTAGGTTAGATAATGTGCTGCATCTTCCTCCACAGCTGACCTTATCTGTAAAAAAAAAATTCCAATCACTGCTATAGACACTGTCGTAGAACTTACGATGGCTAATCAACGTATATTCCAATCACACAACACACTGATAACAGCCTAACGTAGAAATGGTATACGAGCTGATAAAAATAACAATCAACGTTATGCAGGTGATCGAAAGTTATACAACACTGCGTCAATAGTGTGTACCAAGGTTTGAGGATATAGAAACAGCAATTCTACACATATGTACTGGGACAAAATTCTATATAGTCGCAGTGCATATACTATGGTGCTATTTGTGTCGATACTGCGCTAGTCAGTATAACGTTGAGAAAGTGCGCGAAGATTCAACAAGTGGTACGTATATATTTATGCAGTTTTCTTCGAAAATTCAAAAATTCATGGTTAGTTACGTATGATCAATACAATGTACATGTATTATATTAAAAATTTAATTTTAAACACGAGAGAAACAAACTTTTAACGCGATTATCTCAGATAATCGTTTTTTTTTTTTTTTTTTTAAGTATAGCGGGGCTATTATTGAAAACTAATCAATCACTATTTAACTTTATACTGTTCATTTATCATGTTAATAATAGCTACAATCGTTAACTGAAATATTTTCAATTAAAACAAAGTTTTAAGTGATGCCCAAAAAAATACGCCCCTGGAAGACTACTGTGGTTCGGCTACGTTCCAATATTTTTCTATGAAAAATAATTAACAAGTATACTTCTAAAAAATAGATGTTGTTAACAGTTTTTAAAATCAATATATTTATTTTATATATACTATTGAAAAAAAGGGAAAATTTCGAACGATACAAAATATGACACGTTTATTTAAGAACACTCTTCATCTAATGTTTATTTCAATACGTTATAGTATTTCGATGTTAAAGATGATCTCAATAATTTTGAGTGTCAAAATCACGCGAATGCATATATATCTCTACGTATTCTCGATCGAATTACGTAAAAATTATATTTCAGCGCAAGTTATTTTCGCTTCCATTGTTCACCCAAACTAATCGTCGTTTATTAACAATTAAAAACTTTCTATAAATTATTTATTAACTTTACAGAATAATACATTTATCGTCGTCTAATGGACTGTCTGTTGGTAGCGCACTTGTAGCTGTTGGAGATGGAGATATTCCTTCGATTGCATGAATGCCTTTGATCAGCTCAAAGAAAACCTGTTAAAAGTAAATCCCAACATCATATATATATATATATATATATATATATATAGGCAAACCTTAAAAAAACAAACATTTATTTTTCAAGCACAACATTGTCTATGAACATTTGCTTTGATATATACTTCAAAAGTAATAATTCACACTCTTGCGTGATTTTTATTTAAGGGGGGGGGGGGGGGGGGGGTCAATATTATACTTGTATAGTATACTTCAATCTGTATAAGACATTTCATGCATTAGATGTCTAGATTATAGAAACGTGAACGGCCTTTTTGGAAAATACAAAATGACCGCTCCAATACGGCATTGAAAAACACCAAACTCTCGAAAATGAGCGCACAAAAATTCATAGAATCTTTTGTGACGGCGAAATGTACGATTTTAAGGCCTCGTTTTTGGCTGCGCCGATTACGAATCTTGCATATGAATTTTGAAATTCAAAATGGCTGATCCAATATGGCGGATGAATGTTTAAAAAGCGATTGGGTTTTTGTTGAAGCTTGTTACTGGGGGTTTTTTTGGGGTCGTAGATCACGAATCTGAAGTCAGATTTTAAAAATTCAATATGGCGGATAAAAAATTTATAATGGAAATTTTATAATACTAAAAAACTTAGAAAAGCTGAGTTTCAAATGTTTCATCGAATGGTTTAGAACCCATCAGTATTTTTTATAATAATGATTATCAATAATCATTACCTGGACTATTCTGGAGTTGTGTTTTGCAGTACACTCGACATAAGCGCATCTCCAATGTTTTTTAACGAGGTTCACTATATCTCGGTGCTTTGTGCTTTGAGGCGTGTTTTCCGGGATCTTGTCTAATTTATTCCCCACGACAATTAACGGAACATTCCTAATGTCCCGCGCTTCCAAAATTTGTTCCCGCATTGTCCTCAAGTACTGAAATGTATATACATTTGTAGATGAGTTTCTATTATATACGATATAACGCGCGGCATTCATGATACAAACATGCGTAACAAAACGAGCAATTTTGAAAAAAAAATTTTTTTTTTAATTTGGACGAAATTTTACGAAATAATTTAATTTTTTCAAACCTGAAATGTATCTAGATCGCTGAGGTCGAAAACGAGGATATATGCGGATGCGCTACGAAGCCCGTAACCTCGGTAATCAGTCCACTCGACGTCTGAATTCACCGGGAAGAAAGGAATTTTTGGCAAGTCGGTAATTCGTAGTTGATACATTTTCATACCGTAGACGACATGAGCAATGTGGACCTCCTTACTTTCTGTTGGTATGTATTTTTCCGAGAAATCAGTCTTTAAGTATTGCTGTAGATGTGTATAATACAAAAAAATTTTGTTTTATCTGTCCCAACCAAAACGTGGCGAGAACAATATACTTTTCTAAATATATGCGTATATCTATATATAATAGTATAGTGAATTTCGTATCAAGGGCGACAAGAGATGCATTACGGCGCGGACGCCATTGCAGTTTTATTTTCGAATGTAAACAAAGAATGTAAAATAAATTAAAAAAAAAAAAATAGTTACATTTTTTTATTATAATTATTAAACATTGACTTACTTCTATTATGCTTGATTTTCCGACTCCAGGAGCACCTAGAAAGACGCATTTAACGCAGTCGATAGTACTCGATTCTTCCTCGTGGATACTGCTCGACGTTTCAGGATCACCCACATTGCCAACCGCTCGTTCCAAAAAATCAAAATCTAATTCTGTTGAAAAAAATTGCTTTCTTAAAAGAAATTAAGATATAGTCCGTGTATATAAACTTAGTGTTATAATAATGTATAAAATACTCTGTATTTATACTTATGTTTAAAGTAAGTCTAGTAAATTTATTTTATATCAAAGGTATTAATAATTATAATAATGCATTGAAAAATTTGCCGATTGAATTCGAAGACACTATACTGAAATTTAGTAAAATCTTTCGTGAATATTCTACACAGAAAAAAAAATACATTTGTATATTCAAGTAAATATTTATTTAAATAGTAGCGAACAAATGTATTTACTCGAATTAAGAGAATGTTTCACTTTTTTAATAAATCTTACTTAATTCAAGAAAATTATGTCTTAATTCAAACGAATATTTTAATATTTACTGCTACTATTTTAATGAATATTTACTTGAAAATACATTTTTTTTGTTCAGTGTAGTTCATAAATAGACCGCCTTATTAAGAATAACTTTTCCCAAATTAGAAACTGATTACTTTTCATTGTCAAAAAAAAACCCAGATTGGACCAAAAAAAAATTTAATTCATTTAAAAACTTACGTTGTTTTGGCGGCTGGAGGCTTTTCCTCCTCTTGCCGCTCGCCGTTTTCGTCCCTATGATGATTTCTTTTTAAGGCCAATTTATAAAAACTGTAAAAATGATATGTGTATTTCAATATTATTAATAAATTTTGAAAGCTTTGGTAAATTAAAAGCTAATATAACTAATTTAAGATTGACTTTTTTCGAAAAAACAAAAAAAAAAAAACAAAAAAATGTTCTACGCTTTGAAATTCGCAATAAAAAACGGGAGTTCCCATTAAAAAAATGGAATTTAACACATTCAAAGTCAAATCTTCAATCACTATAAAACTTTTGTATTTAAAGTTTTTCAAAAAACTTGTTCCTGATGACGGAATTCTGGGATTTCCATACTTTTCTACCACCCTATATACGAATCATCGAACTGTAACGTTTTTAATTTAAAATGAACAATAAATACGCGTCGAAACAATGAAACTTATTCGCGTTATTCATGTAGAAAATATCTCGCATTATTCCGCATTTAAAGTGAAACACGTTTTTGAAGCACGCGATGTATACATCTGTCCCACCCGCACACAGTCAACAAAGCTCCAAATAGCTAATTTCCGAAATCTAAAGCTTGTTTGCCGTTTTTTATTTACCTTAATTTACCGTGAGAATTATTTGCAATACTGATGGAATTTTTCTAGGGTTTTGGAAGCCTGCAAATCACGAGGAGTCGAACTCAAATGTACACGTAACATCGACACGCTAGATCTTGTTGTCGCCATTAAACAAAGACTTTCGAGATAAATCGCGATGTCGTCTAGCCAGCATTTCTGCATAGATGCGTCGTCGCTCCTCCAATTCAGGATCGATCGAACATCTGCTTCCGCGCAGGTCTGTGCCTATGGTCCGGAAGTGTGGGATGGATGTTACGTATCGTGATGTTTTTGAAAATCTTTGAAAGTCGCGGTTAAAAAATATTATTTTTTGATTTGTTATGATTTGATTAGACTAAGAATGAGTATAATATGTTGTTTTCAAATGGTCGGTGATTTTGAATCACAAATGGGATTTTGAAAATTCAAAATGGCGACCGAAGATTGTAATTCAACTGAATTTTCAAAATCTGAGTTTATCTGAGTTTATCTGAAAAATGTGACATGTCATCGTGAATATATTCATGCATGTATGTTTTATTTATACTCTGATGTATGAAGAATAATAAAAATACTCTGAACATTGAGCCATTCTTCTAAAAAAGTTTATTTTTTACATTTTCCCAAATGATGCAATTTCACTCCAGAAAGATTGATTAAATTCTCCTATTTTCACTGTATATAGAAAAGGTGACATTTCATTCTAAAGAAAAGTGACAAAATTCAGTATATAAAAGAGTGACTCAATTTACTTTACACAATTAATAAAACTTCTAAAAAAATAAATCCATTTTTCTTGCATTTTATGGCCGAAATTCTCATTCTGACAATAAAATAAATTTATGTTCGGAATAAACGAGACTGGAAGTAGGGAGGAGTGGGGTCGAAAAGTTGTCTTATATACGCTTTTTCGTCTAAAGTCTAAACAACATAAAAAATATTTTTTAAAAATGGACAAAAATAATTGATTTTATTAAAATCGATAAGTTGAATAAATAATTTTTAAATTTTACTGCTGTTTAAATTGTATGAAATAAAAAATGTTGACAAATAATATTGACAAAAATTAGGATAAAAATGTTTGGCAACAGTGAAGATTTGAAGACTAATGAAAACGAAATTATACAATAAATAATCTGGACGATAATAAGAGACTATATGTTATTAACAAATGCGCAAAAAATAGAAAAATTGATTAAATATATTAACTATAATATAAAGTAGTGAACTTTCACTCTATATAGTAGTGAGTCGAAGAATTAACACTCCAAACAGAGTGAAATATCACTCTTAAAGAGTGACACTTCACTCCTTTAAAACAGTGGCTATTTGAAATTATCACTCTTCGTAAAGTGAAATTTTACTTCAAGAAATTTAATGAAAAAAAATATATATAACCCTATACTTACCGTGAATTTTCACTCTACCTTGGAGTGAGGCGAAGAATTTACACGCCAAAGAGAGTGAAATTTCACTCCAAGAACTAAATGTAAAGATTTATATATCATCGAACTTTATGACAACCTCGACAAAAGGTTAGGTTAGGGAAATAAATTTAAAAAAAGGAAATCGAGAGAAATTGATGTTGAAAATATTGACAAACGTTGAAAATTCGTTAATAAAGGATAGAATTATAAGCAAAAGATAGTAAAAACTGATAAGAAGTTAATAAAATAAATAAGAATTTACGAGGTCTGAACAAAGTAGGAAACATAATCACAAAATTGACATATACATAATTATACACATTGGTAATAATCGCTTCTGATAAACGATGAAAACATTGGAAATTGAAGTAAATCACATCACAACAAAGACAATAAGAATAAATCAATAAGAAATATGTAAGACTGGATTGAAAATTGATTGATTAAAAGAAATCGATGAAAATTTGTCGATAAAATGAATACTGTATAGTAATAATAATATGCGGGCGCCTTTCATATCGTGTTACCAGAAAATACACGTAATAGAAATTTATTCTCATATTTTATTAAAGAAATATAGTATACAGTTGTACAGCGATTGACACTTATTAATACTTACATTCGATCTGTGATAATTATTTGAATTAAAGGAATAAGATGCGCTCGGTTGTGAGAGTTGAATAAAGACAGTACGGAATTCCCGGTTACAAAATAGAAATTCATTCGTATATTTATAACATCGCTGGCTCATTTATTTTTGATTATTTTCAGGCACTTTATATGTATGTCCCCAATATGGATTTCAACCTTACCTTCATTCATATTAAAATTAAGGACGGTATATAGTAGGTTCTAATCCATTAATGTTTCAGTGGTCTTCTTTTTTTTGTAACATTCTAACATAGTTTCTCCTCGATTTATTCTAATAATTTCAAGAATTCAAAATTATAAAAAAATAGAGTCATCGTAATATTTTCAAGAACTCTCTAAAATTTCGTGGAGTGAAATTTTGCTCCAGAAAGATTGAAAATTGACACTCTTCAAAAGTAGCATTCGTCGTGTAAGTGAAACAAAATTCTGACCAATAGTAAATTAACGGGTCAATGAAAAGGGACGTACCTCCAAATTTCGTGGGTCATCGATAAAGTGATAAATA
This sequence comes from Trichopria nigra, assembly GCA_030522945.1. Taxonomy (NCBI): domain Eukaryota; kingdom Metazoa; phylum Arthropoda; class Insecta; order Hymenoptera; family Diapriidae; genus Trichopria; species Trichopria nigra. The sequence continues at coordinate 28,584 of JAPYZR010000215.1, read as the reverse complement.
ATTGTCACTAATTGTTTTAGATTACAGTGCCGCTAACATACCCAAATAAGATTCGCTAACCTACATCATATTATTAATGTAACATCTATCGCATTATTGTAGCCGGTAAACATTTTTTTTTCTCTTTTTACAATTAGTAGGAAATCATGCTGTATTATACATGTCATCCTTTGCAAAAATGTTTATTTATAAACTATGTAAATCGCGCTAAACGGGCTTGCGCTTTAAAAACGAAAGATATATAATTATATAAGTCAGACTATCGATAAACAATATATAGATGACCAGGAGTCGCATAAAAGAATAAATTACAATAGAGTTTGTCTAGCCTTATTTACATTACACTCGTTTCTTTTAGTTATGATGTTTTCGTTTTGTTTTCTTTTTTTTTTTAATTTCGAACAAGGCGCGTTCAAGTACAACGTAAATAAATGCTCGTCGCTGTAAACGAACATATTATAAAATTGTTTCCACATTCTACAAATGTCCGCAATTATTAAAAGTGCCGTGGAATATTTGATCCGTTGCATCTCCAAACAAACAAAAAAAAAAAAAAACTTGTCAATTCCAGAAAAGTTTTTACATTTTGGAACTTTTTCTCGATTTTCGATTCTCGAAATTTTAATTGTTGAATTTCACGAAAAACAGCATTTTGAACGTTTCAAAAATTGACAAATGATAAACGTTTAAAATTGCATGTATATTTTTTTTTACACTTATACGATACTTTACAGTACTTATAGAAGAAAGGCTGCACTTGTTGTGTTACGAAAATACGTACAAACACTTATACTTCCCTTATAGCCATTGCGCTTTGCGTAACACCGAAAAAGAACTGGTTGAATTTCGAAAAATATTCCTTAACGCTGTTTGCAAATATATTTTAAATTAAAAATAGTTTTTCGAATCACCTTTATAAATTTAAAATTACAACATTTTCCTATAACGTAATAGCATCGTCGTCGAAATTCTTACGGCGACGCCGACATCTTTTCAATCTTTAAAAAGATTTCGCAATGATTTAATTGACACTTTCATTGTTTAGCGTATCATTTCCCCTGCATTTGCCTGAGACGTTTCATGCGTCGCATCGTATACACTGAATATGACTCGAGATTTAAGCAAGTGATCACATATAACCTTCGATACAAATCGAGGTTTTCACATCCGTTTATTCATTAATCTTATTTCCATACACAGAGTTATTAATTTACCTTAATTAAATGCACTCGTTATTGATATTAAAAATATATACGCATTTTTGTTAAGAAATAATTAACCTCCTCAGTCGGAAAAATTAACAAAATAAAACAAAAACACACACACACTTTATAATTCGTTATTTTTCCCGATTGAGACGTTAACAATCAAGCATTCATATTATTGTAGAACTCGGCATTTCTGTCGAAGCAATCATTTTGAGCGATTCTTATTTTTAATCGTATTGTTCCATCCATATACTTTCCACAACGACGATAAATAAATGATTATAAGCGGTATGTACGTATACTGGATATAACGTAAATTACTTTGCATATAACATTAATATATAAATAAATGAAAAATAAAAAAAAAAAAAACATTATAAATGACCCATGGTGAAACATGTACATTCATCTCTCTATAATTTTTAGAGAGACAGAGAGAGACTTCACGAGTAGTGAGCAATTAATTAAAAGAATGTTTGCTCCAATTCAACATTTCTACTTAAAAATAAAGAGATGAACTTTATAGAGACGAAAAGAAATCAAATTAATTTATAACTCTCACCTAAAACTTCATCTCAAACTAAAAATATTGAAATTATGACATAATCAAAATTCTGATTAAACAAAAAAATCATTATCATTATTACTACGTAAATGTATAAAAAATCGACTGGCACAATTCCAAAACTTCAAATTACATTTTGCACTTGAATCTTGACGAATTCCGTAATTTATTGCAATAGTCGATCAAATTTTGGATTTTGACACATTTTAAAATATTCATTTCTCTTGATCTGCGACTTAATTCGAAATAGCGTCGACTGCTGATGACAAATGTAAAGTAAAAAGATGTCACATTGTCAACTCAACGTTCGGAAAATTTCGAATTACGCTGCACATTTCGATCAATTTCTTATTGTTATTTATTACTGTTGACACCTCGAAAGATTTAAGACAGATTTTCTTCGTCTTCCCTCCTGCTCCGTAGCAAAACTCGAAGTTCTTCAGATGACGATCCTGATGATGACTTGCGCCACGGCCCTTTGGCCGATCCAAGTTGGTGATCTATCTCAGTTGCACCAACACCATGAAGTACGTCACCACAGCTCCGAGGACCTGAAGGAATATTTAAGTTTTATTTTTGGATGGTCTTGAAATTATTTTCAATCGTAAAATGGCTTTTGGTTTTGTTTTTGTTTCTTTAAAAAAAAAATAATAATGAAGTAAAATATATTTTCCTTAAGTATGTAATATATAAATCTCATGAAGAAACAAATTACGAACCGAAGCAAAGAGATCGAGCGAGACTGTGAAGAACTTAGCGCCCGAAATCGACATGGCCTTCTGACACTGTTGACACACGATCTGTACAAATGTCTTGGCCTCCTCGGAACCGTCATACCAGTGACACGAATAAGCGGCTTCCATCACGGACGAGCTCTGCAAAAATTAAGAATTTTTTAATTTCTTACTATAATATTGTACAATTAATTCAGTATTACTTCAATATTCGTTTTACCCGAATAAAACAAAAATGTTGTTTAAAAAAAAATGGAATGTTTTTATATAAAATCTTTAATTGTTTTTATTTTTATTTTTTTATTTTATATGTTTACAATAATGTAATCATTAATAAAAATAAATCTTCTTTTCCGTAAATAGTTTCTTAGGCGAAAATAATTCAAAGATGTCGCAATTTCTCGGAATTAATGGAATTTAATCGTAATCAATGAAATAAATTACATAACTTTTCAACCATATTTTTTTTTGTCTTCGTCAGATATAAAAATATTTTTCTTTACTACAAAAGATGCATAAAAAAAAAATTATTTAAATATGTAATGTCATTAATTTCGAAATGCAATATTTTTTGACAAACTGACAAAAAATAAACGACAGTAAATAAATATACTTGCGACAATTAATAATTACTGCTAATTAAAAAAAAAAAAACGATTTTTAACAATCAATATTTCTTTTTTTCACTATATATATACATACATATATATAGAAATAAATTTAAAAAATATTATTATCATGCAAGAATAAAATACCTCTTCAATCAATCGATTTCCGAAAATGCAGAAAAGGAAAACTTGACCAAGAGTGTACAGTAAATAACCGATGGTCGATGCTGCATACACGTCGATTCCATTTATCTATATTAAAATTACAAACCATCATTAATGTACGTAAATAACTGTATGAATTAATTAATGTTTTAAATCTAAAAATATACCTGCAATAAATAAAAGACAATCAACATTTCTTAGCAAAATACGAAAAATTTGTTTACAGTTACATTGGAAAACACGTAAAACGTAACTCGTCCGGAAAAGGCAAAACCCAAATCGCAAACCGTAAAACATAGAACGCAAACGTAGGCTTTACCGGTTCTCGTACGCTACGATCGCATTCGGTCCGTAAAATAGGCCCTTATAACGAAAATAACTATTATGCAATTGTTGCCGATAGAATCAATATTTGATTTTTACGGTACCAGCATGGGTTTTCTACACTAGTCTCCCCATGCCTAACACGAATGTGAAAGTATATCGTGAATTAATACTTATAAGTATTGTTTGTTTTAAATTTGAGAAATACAAAAAATAAAGTATTAATAATTAAAAAATGTAATTTTATATAAAAAGGATAAGTACGTACTTTAGTTGCTTGGTAAGCGAGAAGCGTCAGTGTGATCGTCGTTGCCAACATGTGCACCAGAAGAGCAACTCCGTATGTATCTCCGATCGATGTCACCAATCTGTAAAGAATTTATATCGGTAAACAATCGTCAATATGTAGCAAATGTTTAAAACAATATACTACATTTGTTATTCGTTTTATTCTTGGACATCGAAACTATAGATGTTTCGTTGAATTTGAAAATTATAGAAAAGCAACAAAGTATACAATTATGCACATTTCTGGAAACAAAGTTAAAACGAAAATAAGAAAGGTAAGAAAACATTTTGTTGTAGAAAGAAAAACTTTTGTTGTAGTAAGAAAACATTTTGTCGTAGTAAGAAAACATTTTGTTGTTGAAAGAAAAACTATTGTTCGGGTAAGTGAATGTTTTGTTACAGTATAACATATGAACTTAATTTATTTAAATTGAATTAAATTTAATATTTGACATTAATCCGAATTTTATGTATGCGATTTGTTTGTTTTTAATCGTGCACGTGATTATCGTACATTTCAAACCATATAATATAGCTGCAATTAAAAAAGTAATGAATTCAAAAGTTTATACACGATGCGTACTACGGAAATGAAATTTCGGAAAGAGGAAATTTATTTATTTATTCGTATATATTCCTTTGGATAAACAATTTAAATTACGGGGACGGAATATAAATATGTTACAACTAATACACAAGTATGTCAAAGTTACGACGGCCTGCGTTAAAAAATACATTATATATCGACTGCTTCGTATATAACGGTAAGTTAACTACGAGAACATTAGAATCAATCCCGAGGTAAGCTTAGTATCATTTAACTCGTCACATTGGATTATTCACGAATTAAACGACATTGCCATGACGAGTAATCGATATAGCGCTAATTGAAGGATACTGAACTCTGATGTCGTCTTTCGCACTATTAATATTGGAAAACGATTGGCAGGACATACGTATAGGAATTCCTGATCGGATTTTAATTCTATTGATTTTCGTCGTAACCGCACAGTGTCGTTAACTTAAACTTTGGATGACGAATCATTTTTTTTTAGCACTTGTCGATCGATCTTTGAAAATGATTTTTGTAAGAAAAAAAAAAGCTTTGAAAAACCAACAGTCATTTTATTAACATTTTACGACGAGTGCAAGAAAATGAAATAGCATATATATACAGCACTGGATTAAAACTTGTTTAAAAAATGTTATTTTGTTGATATATTACCAAATGTTTTGACATTATGGTCTCTTTAAATTTAATGGAGTGAGTCGAAGAATTTTCCCTCCAACCAAGAGTGAAATTTAAATCCTTTACAAGAGGATAGCTCAATTATCACTCTTTGTGGGGTGAAATTTCACTCCAAGAAATTTAGAGATGTCATTTTAAAACCATCTGCGCGATACGGAAATTAAATTAAATGCGTTCGTAACGACGATCAAAACTTTTCATATGAAGGCCAAAAGTTTACGGCGAGAAATATGATTTTTAGTCATACACTTAAAAGATTTTCAAACACTTGTTGGTAACTACAATAATGGAAAACCACAAATATATCAGTTTTTTTTTACCTACTTCAAGTCATAATTATAATTACGTAATTTTATTTACAAATATATAGGGCGTGTACAAATTATATGCATTCTTATTAAATATTTATACAATGTGTCGAATTGATAACATTATATAAGAAAATTATTCATGTATGAAATGAAAATCACGCTTTTGCAATGCAAATTCCGCAATTCAAACGCAACGCGTGATTGCAACGGGTGAGCATTTCGTGGCCTTCCGGTCTTGTTGAACTTTTCAACTCTCACAATCGTGTACAATATTCAAAGCGGTATTTTGAACTTAGACCTTGCCACATTACGTAGGTAAACATTATGTTATCAAAAATATCCACAAACATACATCACTCTAAAGAACAAGTGTATACGAAGCGTAATCATTCATTTATGACTGACAACTCGTATATAACTCAACTCAGCTCCGTTCCTATATAATTTGGATTTTAATGAAATAAATATTTGATTTAATAAAATTAAATTCTCTAAGCATTTTTCTGTATTCGATACGACTTTATGAATCTTTGATATTAGAATCTTTTTTTTTTTTTTTTGCTAATTAATTTTCTTTGTTGTTGAATTACATTGTTGTAAGAACAAAATATGTTTTTAATGATATGAAACTATTTTCTTTTGCTAAGAAAATATTTTGTTGTATTAATAAAACATTTTATTGTGGTAAGAAAATATTTCGTTGTGGTAAGAAAATATTTTGTTGTTCTAAAAAAACATTTTGTCAACAAATTAAATTAACTAATTCTGTTATCGCTAAATTTTTCTTATGAGTAGTAAACTATCAAAATCAAAGCGTCTTAACCTATAATAAAATAAATCATCCATATTTTTGTTTGTCTTAACCGAATCTTTCTGTCGGGAAGAACATTTGTTTACTTAATTTCGGCAAATTTTAATTGAACTGTCATAATTGCTGATACGTTATGTATTTTCGATACTAATAAGTTCTGGTCCATTATATCCTAAACAATTTTTTTTTTGTCATTAACATGTTATTGAGTTTTGGTAAAAAACATAATTGTCAAGCTAAAGATCGATGAATCTCGTACCTATTATCCGAGTAGCAAAAGTACGTCGAAATCAAGACCAGACTTTCGGTACGTCCATTGTACGTCCAGTTTACGTCATTTTTCGTAAATGGATATCCAATGTACGTCCAATTGTCCATCATGCGTGTATATACTCGACGTATAATGAACGTGCAATGAATGCGTACAATGGACATAAACTGTACGTCCGTTATTCGTACATATTCGCGGACATCCAAATATGTACGTCCAATTTTTCACAATGGACGAAAATTGGACGAATCATGCAAGTTCAATGCTAATTGGCCAGTTAGATGAGACTCGTGAAATCTGTCGCCTCCCACGCGAATAAATATGTCATTTTGATGAAAATGTCGATCAGTGATGTGAGATCCGCGGAAGGGCCCGATCGAAGGAAAGCGTCTGCTGCATATTTGAAGAGGAATGGAAGGCGGTTCGCCGACGCTAACATTTATGTTTCGCCGTAGACCTAAGCGTTTACATCGCACACCCCACCAGTTGCTCGATGCACGTCCCCAGTTGCGGTCAATATCGCGCATTCTAAGGATGAATACTTCAAGAGCGTGGGAACCCCCGCATTCGCTGACTCGGTGTTTCCTTCGCACGGGCTTATAGGGCTTGCACGAACGAGCTATACTCTTTGTACCGCGCTTAAAAGCACTTAATAATGAACTCGAGAATACCGACTCTTCGCAAATGCAGAGCCTGCTGATGCGCGCTTTCGAAAAATGTGATTGGTATATATACGTTCCCACTTTTTTGATTCGCCAGTCCGTAAAGGGTCACTTTGGGGGTTTTAGGTATAAGACCATCAATAGGGCGATTCTAAACTTCCGCTGATTCGCTGGATTGTCGCAAGACTGGAGTACAATGAACGATTATCTTTTATGGGAAACAAACATATGTACGAAGAATGAAACTTGAAAATGTTTAGTTTTTCCCAAAATGAACCCTTATACTGTATTCCAAGTTCCAAGTCCGAAAGACAAAAGAGGTTTGAATATTTGGCTTCTGTAAACACTTTTACAATTAGCTGGTTGATTGATGAGGGAAAGTCGGTTAGATCAAAATACCTACAGACAGGTTTAGCGGATGATTTTTATAAAGGTCACGAAATAGTTTTATGAGTCATGAAGTTATATCCTTTGAAGTCACACGCTTTCTTCCTGCCATTCATTATTTCGTTGTCATATTTATACAAGACGTTCTCATGAAAGCATTGGGGGAAATAACTAGCTATAATTCCAAAAGTAACAGATCTAAATTTAATTGGTAACTAAATTTGGAATTTGGAATTATATCGATCCACAGTTTATAGATATACATATATTCTGTGGATCAATAATTGATACTGCTACTAATAATAAAATGTTAGTATGTATATATGGATATAAATACATCCATCACCATCCATATTCATCCAACTTTTTTAAAAAACGTCAAAGTTTTAAATCAAGCCATGGTAATATACAGAAATCGCTTTCCTCTGATAACAGACTTTTTCAGAAATTACAATGTCAGGTTATCAATGTTATGCTCACAATGTCCGAAAATAAATTTATGAAAATGTTTTCGAGAGGTTCCAAATCAATGGAAAGTTTCGGTTAAAGAGAAAAGCAGTTTTTGCTTTCTTGTATATAACTGGTCCCAACTATGCGAGCAATTGCGTGATGAACACCCTTTAAAATATGTCCAATTTTTGTTAGTATGTTCAAATGTGTATATGATGTGGATCAAATATTTGAAACTATAATTGAAAGATCCTCCATCTCTTGAATTTTACTATTGTACGTCATTTGTTTATTATCATCTCGTATAATTTAAGAGGTATAATTTAAACTCTTTGAATTAGTTCCAAACGTTTTATCCATATCGTCCATTTCTGGACACATTTGGATATATATTTGTTATTATGATCACTGACTGTTTGAATGAAACACATTTTTAAAGATTCATCCTTTTTTGTGGTCCTTGTCATACTTTTAATTTCTGTATTAAAAAATGAATATAAGACGCCGTCATGTTTTAAGAGTCTGCATTAATATCTTGAAACAAGATAACGTCTTACATTTCTAAAAAATTAAACGTCTACAGTGAGACTCAAAAATTGGCTGAAACGTTACAAAGTTGTCATTAACTGACAAGTGATAAATGTGTCTCATTGCTAACGTTGCAAGAAATACAATGTCGATTTTAAGACTTGGATTAATTTTCAAGTGGTAAATGTATACTTATTGCACTATTTACAATAAATAAATGAAGTTTGAAATCATCTAAACCATTAAAATATATGCTGAGATATTAATTTTTATTGTTGAGTTTTTTAAACATTTTAAAATTAAAAACTTCGATATCTCCCACTTGAAGATTCAAGTTCATAATTCTATAGCTTGGAAAATAGTCGATCAAAGTAGAAAATTAAAAGAAAAACATATTTATATACATAGTCATTAGTCCCATAACACTGATTGTTATGGGACTTTACAAGAAAAAACCATATGAATAAGTATACGAATAATGGCAAATGTAAAATATTTTAAGAAAGTGTTTTTAAAATGTGACTTCATTATGATGACTTGTAATGAAAGGCAATACTCCGACACACATAAAAATTATTGAATAATTATCGAATAAAAGTTATTAAACTGAATTAAAGGTTGAAAAAATGATAATAAAGGGAAAAATGAATACTATAGATAGATACAAAATAGATATTAAAATAGTTTTCTATGTTTAATATTTTTTCGTTTGTATTTTATGGATTTGTATTTCTTTTTTTTGTTTTGTATTTTTTTTTCTATTCTTTCTTGTTGTTTTTTTCTTCGTTTCGTCTGCTGCAACGGAACATTCTCGTTTAGGCTATTACAAAAGATGTGATTTCAGTATTGCATTTCGAAAACAGTATAATTAATAATTGAAATTTCATAATCTACTCGAATGGCAGTTGCGATAATCTGATCGTACTAAAATAAACTATTTACCGAAGTTAGAGAAAAATACGCACTATATAAATGATTTGAAGTTACTGTTAAGCCCCCCGCGTTTTAGAAAAGAACTCTAAATTTACTTTTCTCTTATAAAAAAATCCAACTTAAAAAAATATATTTATTCTTCCAGAATTAAATTTAACATCCGCTCTAAAAATAAGAAAAGAAAGAGCAAGGCCAAATACTAATGGAATGTAGTTATTGACGTGAAATGACAAAAGAAACATGATTCATGAGAATAAATATTTATTGATTTTACGAATGCGTACAATCTATTTTCTATCAAAGTGAATAAATGATTTAATGTTTGAATAAAATACGATTTTTCGGCTTAATAAAATCCGGCAAGTTTATAAGCACTTGGTAAATCATGTATTCGATCAATTTCAAATGAAAGTCAAACATCGACGTACTTTCCACGTGTTTCAATTGTGTATGTCCACACCGCCCATCATAAAGTTCACTGACGATGACGTACGTACGCGGCATAATTGATCAAAATATATATTTGAAATTTTCAACTTTCAATCGAAACTCGGCTTACGGAAGGCGGGATTTTAAAAACGTGTACAGACATCAGGATTTTTTTTCGATGATGTTACTAATTTTCGACATGTCCTTGAAGAAATCGCAATGACCTAACCGTTCGGTTAGCTCAGCTCGTAAACGTGTTCTTGATTATTTTTGACCTAATGATTGTTATACCGCTAATGTCCTTCAATTGATTTTTTGTCCAGTGATTTGTAAGAGCGGGAATTGTTCATTTATATATGGTATCGATAGTTTGATTTTATAAAAAAATTTTTCTTTTAGTATCGAAGTATACAAAATGTACAAGTACAACAAACAAAAGTACAAAATTCAAAAATATCTACACATTCTAAACGTTTTAAAATTAAAAGTGCGATATCATCTTTTACCAGTGAATTCTCGAAAGCAAAATTTCGATTTTGGATTAATAACAAATTAGCAAAATATTTAAAAGAGAGGAGCTATTTTCACTCTAGAGAATGTAAATCGTTTAACATAAAAAAAATGCTTTTTTATCGCAGTAGGTGAATAATACGAGACTTCGCGCACGTGGAGTCAATTAAAGTAAGTCCATAAATAAATAAATATGATTTAACGTTTTATACGCATTCAGTACAAGTTCAGAATCATTGAAATCAATAAATTAAAGTAATATACTGCGATGAAAAATAACGTTCGTATCACCGGCGAAACGTTGTGAACCATCAATAAAATATCATTTTAGGTCCTAGGTATGAAGTATATACCACTATCATTGAATAATATCTTTGTTCAACGATAAATTTTAGTAATGGCGTTTTGTGTCGTTCCAATTCGAAAAGTATCCACTACGTAATGGCCACAGAAATGCTAATAAATTAAAAAAGTAAATCGTCATCGTAAAATATGATCGAGTTCAGTTACTGAATTATCATTTTTCATGAAGTAAAATAACGTAAAATCACACTCTGAATGAATTCTCAAAAAAAAAAGAAGTTGTCTAAATCTCATTATAGTCGACAATGTTTATACTAATGATATTGAAAATGAATTTCACATTATTTAAATAAAGTTATACAATTTCATTGTGAGATTTTTTTAAAAAATACAAATAATGAAGGCAATAAAATTCAATAAGTTTAACGTTAGTAATTTAAAAAATAACTTTTTCTTGTTAGTGTGCGGAAAATTGCATTTCCCGCATACGTAACGAAATATACTATATATTAGAAAGAGGATCGAGCATTTTAACTTCTCTCCGGACCATCATGAAATAAAAATTTGCAAAAATGACAAAAACGATTTATGATAAAAGTAAGTAAATTAACAAAAATTTCACAAAAATGTAGAAAGTTTGACAAAATCGATATAAAATTTGCTATATGAACTGTTTCAAGCTTTCAAAAAACCATCAATCGTTAATAAAAGTATAGAATATATAACGATAATAATAAAAACTTGGGAGGGAAATTTTGTATTATTTTCGTTAAACTCCAATTGCATCATCAAAAACTGACAAAGACGAAAAAATAGTAACTGAATGTCGTTAATTGTCCATCAAGAGCAAAAAATAATATTATTGTTTTTTACTCTAGTGCATAAAAGCTCTCCTTAACGTCCTAGTTACACAATACGCTATCTCCTTAATTTTTTTCTCTGTATAATTTGTTTCAGCCAAATTGGTTAAAGTATAAAAATGCTCGAAATTCGTGATTTAAAAATTACAAGGAAACAGATGTGATCGAAGCTTATTAATTGCTACTAGTCGCCATTTGATGCTTTTGAGATGAGCACGCCGGTCACGTCTAGAAAGCCAAGGAAGTCGGAGGAGATCGGTAATTTTCAAGTGAAATGGTCATGCATAGCGCCTGCCATTGGGGGTGGCATAGTCTTCTATAAGTGCAAGTTATAGCTTCGGGGTATAACTTCGAGGTTCGCAACTGCAAAGTACAGAGGAAGGCACGAACGAAACGTACTATTCAATATCGTGAGTATCGTAGAGTTATTGTTGCGTTACACGTCGTTACGATATTCCAAATAAGATGTATTTAAATATTCTTTAACAATTTGCAGCAGCAGAAAAAAATGGCGATTCACCGCTGTCTGACGAAAAGGGCAGGTTACTACTGACGATTTTTTTATATGCTTGACTATACTACTATCCAATTGACATTATTGTCAATTAAGTTTTGTATTGTTGTGTGAACTTTCAATCGTAATAATGATTGTTTTATCATGAAAATGACAAATCGTGTATTTCCGTTAATCCAGGAAATGTCTATTACACGGACAGTGGTGACGGCTCGCTAAGAAATGCACGATACTACTGCAATCAGTAGCAATAGACGTTTCGCAGTATACATCAGTTACGTTGTCTGTTACAGAGAAGCGAATAGTATTTCCCTGTTTCATATTATTTGAAAACGGTATAACGAGATAACGACGGTGACAACATTAATTAGATGATTTGTATACAATTTCTACATTATCAATACGAAAATATAATATTAAAAATATAATATGCATTTAAACACTACTTGTTTAATGTCATTTTAATTACAGTTTATGATAGTTGCTATCGGAATCGTTCCTTACCTATTGATGCTATTTACGTGTATATATTTAATTCAGAAAATCTTTAAACTGCTTCTTTAATGTGAATAAAAAGTAACTGAATGTCGTTCTTTTATGTCGCGTCTATTCTGCGCGTCAATCGCGCGGGATGGCATTCTACTCTTTATAAATATACCATTGGAATGTATAGTGTTGTGTTCTTTAGACTCGTATGAAACTTGCAACTAAAAACAATGAAAAAAAGGTATTTTAGTTAATATATTTATTTCATTGCAAGCGACCTTTCTCTCGAGACTTTTTAAGCATACAGGAATAATTTCATTGAAATGCAGGTTAGGGAAGCACTTTTATTGAAATACAATATTTTGTGAAGTGAACTGTTGTATTGAAATTGAAATATTTAAATAATTAAAATTGAAATATATAAGAAATGATAAATATTTTAAATAATCTGTCTGTATGAGACTCCATACATCATCATATGGATTAAAGCTGGTCAATTTTTTCATTGAGTATTCACATGAAAAACTGATAAATAAATAATAAAAAGATTAGTCACGTCTTTAAAAACATAAACTGTTATTGAAATTAAAAAAAAAAGTTAAAAAATAGGAATTCAGCCAGGTATCATTTAATGTTGATAAAAACATAGTAGTCATTCTAAAATAGTGAAGCAGTGGCATGAAAAGTTGTAGAATGCATTGTGATACTTGTAGAATTTATCAGTAAAAGAAAACTAAATAGAAATAAGTTTATTTCAACAAATATTTTTTTCAACAAAAATCTAACAATAGAAATTTAAGAAAAACGTTTAAGTGTGAATATTTTTGTATTTTTGTATAAAAACTGTTGGAAGTCAATAAACCTTAAGAAAATGATGTACTCAAGATTGGTAATTTTTCAACAACACAAAATGTGATTTTTCTTCAATGATCAAATTTTTATAAGTAAGTATGTATTTTCAGATTGAAATATTGAAAAGAATATTCTTTTTCAACTATGCTTACTACTCATTTTTACAATCATGACATTCTTGCAATCAGTGAACTGGATAAATGTTTCTTATTAATGAAAAATGTACTCTTAGCAATGTCGAAAAATAAAATCGATATTTAAATTTTCAATTTCTTGATGCTTGAGGTCTCAACAAAATATGGTGAAACTTTCAGGTCAATATCTCAATAAATGATGAAGTTATAGCCGAAATAGTGATGAATCTTCCGAAAATCATCATTTTTACTCATTGATAAATTTTCAAATGAGTTTTTCTCGACATCACGTTTTTTAAATCGACATCCGAAATTTCTCGAAATATGTAGTTCTTTTTTTTTTATAGGCCGAGGAGGACCCAATTTTTATATCGAAAATCGGATTATAGTATTTTTTTGGTTTTTTGGTTGTTTCGATTTTTTTAAACTTTGTTGTACATATGATTTCTTGAAGTAACCCGTCAATGGTTATTCTTTTAAAGTGTTGTTTAAAACGTCCCGAAAAACATTCCACAATAACGGCAATGTTGGAATTTTTTAGTAACAAAGTGAATGTATTCCTGAATGTGTATACTTTTAGATAGAAAAACTCCCGATATGATATTTCAAATAGTTTCTCTTAACAAAAAAAAATTCGCAAAAATAACTTTTTCCCCGTCTTCTACAGGTGTATATGTCCCCTTAAAACTACCGTATAGTTGGATAAAGTTGGGTATATTCAAGTTTGAAACATTTATAAGACCTTTGCGTACGCATGAATTCCAGTATATGAATATTTACCTTTTTTTTGAAAGTGATGATTTCAACGTATAAATATTCTGTACACAATATTTAAAATAGTCAAGGTTATCAGAAATTTTTAAAGGTTTTTTAATAGCACTTTCATACAAAATTGACTAATTTTTATCGAAAAATATTCGATAGAGTTGAATAATTTATAAATTTTATCGAAATATGTTCGAAATTACTTAAGGTAATTTTTCGGGAGTAGTTTAATAGTTTTTATTACTATATTTATTATAGATTATTTTATTTTTGTAAAATGATTATTGTCAAGTATATATTATAATTGTAAAGTGATTACAACAATTTTAATTCAAAACGTTAATTTTTATTGCACCTGATAAAGTTGTTGTAGACTTCATTAGACTTTCTGTTCTTTGTGAATTGTTTTAAGGCTTAGTTTACCGAAATAACATCGAGTGTCAGTCTGCGCTTCATACTTTGTCAAGGGTTGAAATTGCATACTCTCTCTTTTCTCAACAACGCAAAATTATTACGATTATTATTTTACTTTAAACATGTACTTTCATTGTTCAAATTGTAAAAAAGATTCAGTTTCGGAATGACAGTGTAATTTTGGGACATCAGAATCTTTCAATAACTGTCGCTTACGGTCATTATAGCGACAACGTAGCAAGTAAAAATAGTGAAAATAGTTTGAATGGAAGATTTAATAAATAAATGCAATTATAAAACTCACCTTACGACGTGCTTATGCCTCTCGACCCAATACTTGATGGCACTGCGCACAAGCATCTCCTGCTTTTTCGTCAGGCCGTTGGGCCCAACACCGCCATTGTAATTCATACCAGCTGTTGGCCTGAATGTGGCCGTAAAGTCCTGTCGATTGTTGTAAATGCCCCGCAGATCCATATCCAGCATATTTTCCGATGGCGGCGGTGGAGGTATCGTGCTTTGATCTCGCAAATGATCGGCGCTGCCAGCCTAAGAAAATATCACGATTTCTGATTAATTAATTTCTTTACCCACCTTATTAAAACGATCATTTTAGATTTTATAATTTATGTTTTACATATTGTTGCGTTAACTATAGTATGGCTAACCTAACAATAATATTATTAATATGTATTCAATCCTTTCGGAGTATAATATCCAAAAATCTCATTACAATTATAATGGAAGCATTATGTAATCTAATAAAAATGATAATAAATTCAATCACGCAAAATTATTAACAATTGTATACAAATAAATATCTAAAATCGAAATATTTCAGGAAAAAAGTTGATTTTTTTTAATGAATTTTTTTATAATTTAATATCAAATTACCGCAACTTGAAGGTTTTTATCAGGGTCACCTTTTTTACGAATTTTAAGTCAGTTATCAACGAGTTTCAAGTGAATCTCATGACTTTATAAAAATTGATCCACCATATTGGAACCGCCATTTTTAATGTTAGGAAATGGACTTCAAATTCGTAATCAACGACCCCAATAAAATCCTATACGAGCATTGGTCTTTTAAATTAATCTTGTGAAAAGAAATGTATGCCGCAAAGGAACAATATATGAAAATGAAAATATTTGAGTCTCGAACAATACGTCGAAAGAATTTTTAGAGAATAGAAATGTATTATTTCTTTATAATAAATGTATTATATTAATGTAATAATACATTAATTCTGAATTCCTCGATGTAAACTTGAGAGAGTTGCATAATTTTTTTACAACTATACGAGGTAAACATTCTTTAATCGATGTCGCTAATTGAACAGTCAAATTGTAAAATTTGAAACTTGAAATTCGAACCATTCTTTTCCAACCACGTGAGTGAGGAGAGGATTACAAAATTGAACTCGATGTTTTATTCTTTTCTTTGGAAAATACATACTTCTTAACCTAATAGGTTTGGATTAAAAAGAATCAATATCAACATCAATCAACATCAATTTTTCTCGATTACATCATTTCCATAGCATTTTCTGTCGTTATTATTGCTGTCCTTTTTTTAAAGGTTTTAGTTACAGCTGTTATACTTTTCATTTCTTAATTTTATATTTTATAATTATACACTTTTAAATTATTATTATATTAATTTCCATTTTCACATAATTTTGTAGTATTTACAGAAAAAAAAAAAAAAAATTACACTAAACAAATCGACATCAAATGACAAAAATAATACGACAATTGACGAAAGGTTGGTAAAAAGGAATATTTAAATATTGATAAATAAATGATATATATAGGAAAAATGAAAAAAACAAAAAACAAAAAAAAAATATACGAGATACATTAGCTTTTATTAAAAAATGTTAGGATTGCAGAACATAAAGCAGAGAAAAAATTAACTACAACGAAAGAAACGATACAATGTGTCACTAATAAATACAAAATGCAATTATATAGAATGAAGCAAAAGTGTGTTTAAACTGTTCAAAAAAAAAAAGAAAAAATTACGAAATATTAAGAAAATTGCTATCATTTTTCGTTGTTTTTATGATTGTCGCGACTAAACAGTTTCTTGACTAAAACAGGTTTTTATTGTAAAATGTGTTAACGGAAGTCTTAAATTTTTTTAGTTTTTTATTCTTCTATATATAGTAATGTTCTTTTATACTGTTCTTGGGCATCACATTACAATAAAAAATCACTTTCAACTTCGCAATACTCGAATCCGCAATCATACAATTTTGTTCCATTACATTATATTATTTCACAGACTGTAGGCATAAAATGTATACAAAAAACTATAAAAAGTGTTCAAGATAAGAATAAAAAATAATGATTTGAGCAATCTCGGAAAATATCTACAAATAACAGAAACGTGTCTAGTACACATTTTTTTGTTTCGATCATTTTCATTGAACTTAATCGTTTCGAATTTTAGCATTTTACACTTTTTGAACTAGTGTTTTTCTCTATACTTAATTTTTCTTCGAAAATTGTAAAATTCAATCGTCAGAAAATTTAATTTGTTATACTAGAATTATGTAGTTGATGAATGGCTCAGAATTTAGTCTCACGTCAGATCGTCTGTCTGCGTTTAATGGAGTGACATACAGTAAATGTCAACATTAAAATTGGCCAATGTAACAGAAAAGGTCAAGATTCTATCAGGGTGTATTGATATAAATCACAAAATAAAGGCCAGCGAAACAAAAGTTTGAATTTACCTTGAATAATTCGCCGCTGTTAGGTACAACCGTATCAAGCGTCGCACTCAGCTCCATGAGAGGCTTCATGATCGCTTTAAGATGTTGCAATTGTTCGCAGGCGTACAGCAGCCACGAGCAGAAGAGTACATCCAGGGAATTCGACGTCGTCATCGTGTACAGCAGGAAGTAGAATTGGTAAATAAACATAAGCACGTACATCGTGCCACCCATCGCGTTCCACGGATAGTAAGAACGGATCATCAGTCTTGGAATCTGATGATAAATTTAAAAAATTTCACGATTACGATTGTTTACGGTATGCTTTGGCATTTTTTTATTCGTTGGAATTCAGCCATTTTGCGTGTAGATTCTGTACAACCAATCAAAATCAACCGATCAATAAGATACGTATTGATCATCTTTGATCAATGTCCATTCAAATTTGTTACTTCATACAGCAATTTTCAAAATAAATTTGGTCAATTTTGTTGATTTTTTGTTTGTTGACATGAATGGCGGAACTTCAACGAACAATGCACAGGAAATAAGAAAGGAACATACGTCGACGTAGGACGTTTCGTTCGTGACCGCGTCGGTGACTTTTTTAACGGAATCACCCATAAACGTGAGTCCCGTCCAAGCCAGGACAGAGGCCACTGTAGCAGCTCCAACGCAGAACAGAAGCCTTCGCATTTTGGTCAGTGCGATCGCTTGGTATCGCGCGTTGCTCTCGGCGAAAAGCGGATGGCTGTTCGGATTGTTCCAAACGGCCAGGGTCCTGTAAAACAGTTTGCTCCGTACCGCGAAATAAACGACTTTTACCAAACTATGCGAGAAAAAGAGCAGCGTGATTGTGTTGGCGGTGAGGTCGTCCACGTCATCGCTCTCAGAGATGAGGTTGGCGGCCATGAAACCGAATTGGGTGACGATCAGAACAATGTGTACCTGTCGATGAAGCGAATCATACCATGTCGTATAAAAGAACAATGTAGTAACTGCGTACAATATGATTTTTGTTTTCCTTTCTGTTGAATTTTTTGAATAATTATTATAATAATGTTAATTATCTTAACATTTTTTTTTTAATTTTCATCGGTTTTCATTTGCCGAAATTTTTATTCATTTTTACTTGAATTACTGTAATGTTTAATTAAATTAAATTTAATTTATTCAAAAGGAAATTTTTATACGAATTTTTTTTATTGTTCTTTCTATAAGCAGCTTTATATTAGTATATGAACATTATTGTCAATTTTCAATTTCTTCGCTGATTCGTAAACAGGCATCTGATTTTCAAAATTCAAAATTCAAAATGGCGCCTCCAATATGGCGGATAAATTTACTTTTTTTTGAATCGCTCGAATTCGTTTGATACTCGTTACTCGGGAGCTTTTGAGGTCGTAAAAATTGGTCGAAAAACACGTGACTTTTGACTCATTGAATTAATATTTATTCATTTGATTTTAAAAAATTTTCAGATTTGTTTTTTTTTTTTTTTTTTTTTTTTTTTTTTTTTTTTTTTTTTTTTTTTTTATTTGATATTATGACCTTAGTAGAAAATGAGTCCAGTTTTTGGCTAGTTTCTATCCAGTTTGATTTTTTCCCATGTTAAAGGTTTAGGGTAACTGGGCAGTGTAACAGAAAACTGGACAGGTTTCTACCAGAGGATGTATTAAAGTTTTTGATTTTAAGCATTTTTTTGTAATTACAGAATTCAAAGGGAAATACAACTAATATAATAAATACGGTTTGAAAACATTTTCAAATCGAAACAATAAATTTTGGAAGATTGATAATATGTTATTGAAAATGGTAATGAATTTTCAATCAAATAACAACTTTTATTGGTTTAATTTATGGTTGTTATTTTTCTATTTCTACTTTTTATTTTTGACAGTTTTTTTCTAACAACAAATTTATTCGACATTTTAATTTATTGAATAGGTTTAGTTTTTCCATTTTTCCTCATTTTTTTTCATTTTTTTAAATTTATTCAATTTTTCTTTTATTCGTTCATAAATTATTTTTTTAATTTTTGAAAATATTCGATAATTTTTTGTACATTTGTTATAAATTTTCTACATCTTTGCTACTTTCCATCAATTTCGAGTTGTAGTGACTTAACGAAGCGATTTGACATCGATTTTTAAAATTTACTCGTTTCTATTAATTTTACAATTTTTTTTTCAACATAAGTATATGAACAATTAAAAAATGATATAAAAATAATATGAACTATCACAATTTATGTGACATAAATGTTAAAAATATTAATTATACACAATATTTAGCATTTTACATACTATATATTAATTTATTTAAGTATATCGTGTTTCTTTCGTATTTTTTTTTAACATTTTATTCACATTGTAGAATTCTACAATTTTACTTTAACAAATAACGAGTAAAAATAATCCAGCTGTGTACATCCATTTAAAAGGTGACATTAAGGAATTCCTGACATGTATGCAACGTGAATGACGTCATTCAACAAAGTTAGAGTCATTTAAAGTACTGAAAGGTTACTTACCGCACAATAGATTTTGTGAATGAGCTTCATGCCATCGTTGTAATAATTAAACATGAAGTGGCCCGCGAACTGCATGAGCCTGATGTTAGGCATCAAGTCCGCGACAAGACCATGCTGCTTCATCTTCATCATCTGTATAAAAGATTTATAAAATATTTATTAATAAATTTGTTCTTTTTTTTATAGATTTCGTTAGCTACAGGCCACAAAAATATGCAAATACAATAAAGAAAACTCGACTTATTTTCTTAATTATATAATAAAATCGATGAGGTTTTGAAAAGCCTCAGCGAAAAATAGAGACGGATTTAAATATTCGCTATATGGTAAAAGCATAATCTTGAAATTCTCTAGTCTCGCAGTTATACGCAGTGGCATTAACCGGCTCGATTTTATCGATTAAAAAGTTCTGCTCGGTTTCCAAAGTGCTTCTTCGGCTTGTTTTTATTCCACATATAATATGTATTTGTTCTCAGTTACCGAAACAACGGACGTACAAGTTGAGCTAAAAATTTTGGAATTCATCTTGAGTTTTCGCAAGTTCTATATTCACATGGAATTACGGAAAGCCGAAAGGAAATCATGGAAATGTAATTTCTTGAATAATCAAAATCTGTGAAAACTAACAACTAACGTTAAATACGAAGTTGTACATAAAAAAATATTTTTTGACAAATTTTTGTTGTTGACAATACTTATTTAGATACTTATTTTCGAATTTTGGTAATGGATATTTTTTATCTTCATTCTATTAATCAAGATCATATTCAATTGTCACAAATCACGTGTCCAGCGCATGTCACATTTACAATACTTTTCAATTTATTTATTTTTTCTGCAAACAATTTTAGACCTACTTTCAATTTTTTATTCTTATTACCTACTCATAATTTTCACTTTGTTGTATACCGCTAACTTATATTATATTCTATTGTAAGATTTTATTTCCATGATGTTTCACCAACTGCTTACTATGTCAAATTTTATTTGCTCGCTTCGTTTTAATTATATTTTCTAACTGTTATTCTTTTCCCTGTTTGCAGTAACTCATGTGTATAATGTGTATATTATTAACATTTTTGCCAGTCGTTCGTAAGCAAAACACTGCTTGCGTTAATGTTTTTTGGTATTTTAAAAAGCAGAACATTGTATTATGGTAAAAACAAATTTATTTCATTGCTTTGAAAAATACATAATGGAATTATCACTTAGTTTTTAGTCGTTTTCGAAAATTTCCATCAAATTTTCGATTTTTTGTTGCCCATGCAAAAATAAGTATAAGAGATTTTAGTTAGTATTAATGGTTAAATTTATAATTAATTCTTCAATTCTGCTACGTAATAAAGAAGTAAAGATGAAAATTCCCCTAGATTTTGAAATATATATATATAAATCGCATGTTTGATATATTCGGCTTCAAATTGCCAGTAGTAGTGCTCAACCGTAGTCAGGCATCCAGTGTAAAAAAAAAAATGTAAAATTATTCATTTGATTTTCAAAATTTGCGAATTACAAAAATATTTGTTATTAATTGATTTTTTAATTTCAAAAGTAAATTTAATAATATATTTTTACTTTTTTCAATAATTTCACTGACAGTGATATTAACACTCCGCGTGTTTTAATTTAAAAGAATAAGGAATACAATGAATATTATGAATGAACAATTAACATAAATGTTATTAAAGTTATTATATATATATTTTTTTAATTTATTGAATTATTTTATACAGAATATTTTACACACAAAATAACAACTGCTTTGAAAATAATGTCACTACGTAAATGTTGTTTAAGTCCTGTCATTGGAAAGATCGTTAGGAATAAAAGCTATGAAAACTTACGTCCGAAACTTAAAAAAATGTAGTAATGGAGTTTATACAATAATGTTTATCGATTGTTTAAATACACGATTAAAATATAAGCCTATTAGCTCTCTTTTGTTTAGCGTAACTACGGACAAGCCGAAAGTTTTAGTGAAAAACAACACTGACTATTAAAAGTTGACTCTTCAGTTAGAAGTAAAGTTACAAGTTAACCACCTCTTACGCATGCGCAATGTCTATGTTTAATGTACTTATAAATTCTTTCTTTTTTTACAATGCAATTCTCTTTTTTATTTTTTTCATGCATCAATTTTTTTACAATTCTTTCTCGATTCCAAGCATTATTGTAAACTATAATTTTTGAATACTTTATATATATATTACTCATTTTTATTAGAATTACTTATCGAATATGTCAAGAGAATGTTTGTTTTCGGTTGATAGATTTTCGATTATATTTTCAATCTATTTTTTTTCCAGTCGATTGTCTGTAGTCGTGTCGTCGACAATCCGACTGTATAGGTTCGGAAAATTCGAGAATATTTTTCTTCACATAGGTTTTATTCGTCATCGGATGAAGATGATTTTAACTTATATAGCGAGCTCATTTACGAACGTAATAATTTGTGACAATTTTATCACAATATGAAGACAAATCAGTCGATATGTAATTAAATGTATCCTAATGTGTACTCCGTATTTATTTCCCCATTAGGTTTCATTGAAAAATATTCTGATTCAATATAGATGCAAGATAGATAAAATTAAAAAGAAATTAAATGTAATTAAATTAAATTCAATGAATTTATGTACAATTAAAATGAATGTAAGTACGAAGAACCGCATAACAGTAATACACATGTAACATCCTGTTAGTATATTTTTTTGTATTTATCAAAATACTTTAAAAATTATTTTCTAAACTAATCTTTTTTATAGTTTTGCTTTCTTACTGTATCAATTAAATTGTTGTCACTCAAGGTTATATTGTCCCTGAGGAGGACACGAATTAACGTCTAAACGTAAGTCTATTTAATAAACAATTGATCGAACCTAAATCATGGCCAATTAATTAACACCTCTACGTAATTAAATAAAACTTACGATTTTATTAATTGAGAAATAAATTAGTATTTAACGATTTATTCAAGGATCATTAGGCAAATATTTCTTAAAAATATACATTTAATGTGAAAATTGATCAAATTGAACTATTTTGAATCAAGTTATTCATTTTGTTTTTTTACAACAAAAATTAAGTCTATTCGATAGCAACTAAGTGAATTTTTAATCTTTACAAAATGGATTTCTTTAAATTTGCAAAGCGTCAAAATTGAGCAACTACTTTAAAGTAGTGAATTTTCACTCTGTGACATTTCACTCTTTCTGGAGTATAAACATTTTAGCAGAGGATGACATGTATAAAATAATAAAGTATAATACCGCATGATATGATACTATAATTGTAAAAAGAAAACATCGTTTACCGACTACAATAATGTGATAAGTGTAATTAATAATATGATGAAGGTTAACGATTCTATTGTTTGGGTATGTTAGCGGTACAGTAATCTATAAAACAATTAGTGACAAATGTTGATTATTTATCAGTTTATAGATATTCCACGAAATTTGGAGGTACTTTCATTAATTCGTTAATTACTTGTGTTCCATCATTTTGTTTCACTTACACGACCACGTTTTATAAAATATTAACTAAGTACTTGGGATTGTAATAAATTATTATCATTTTACAATATTAATTGTAATTCATCAAATTGATTTTACAGTTTCGTCCCATATGGCGGAAATTGACAAACTTATTTTTAGGCGTTTTGGATGCAAAATTCCCATCAAATGACTTGTAGTTTTGACTCGAATTATAAAATGACATTTTAGTTCAAATGCTAAAAGAATAATTTGAACATATTACCTTAGAAGAATTACGCAAAATAATGATAAATTTCATATAAGAATTTGAGAGCAATTTTGACCAATCTGTCATTGTTTTTGAAATTTTTGTCGCTTATTTTACCATTTTTATTACTTTTTCCCTTTTTTTTCTTATTCTTTCCCGTGTTTGTCACACTTAGAAGGCCTTGCATTGCATAAACTTGCAAATCGAATGTAACGTTATTTATTTTTAGTGTTTTGGTACCATGACAAATTATGTATATATTTGAAATTTTGAATGATTAGACTGAATTCTGTAAAATTTTCTACAATGATATTATATAAATGTGATTCTATTCTATACCGAAAGGCGAAACAATTGACTTGTGTTCACAGAAAGAATTTCCGTTCTTACGAGACAAGTCCAAGTAACGTACAATAGCAATTCACTACAAAAACCAAATAATTTATTCTTCTTTTAAAACTGGCATTATTTCTACTTGAAGGTCAATGTACACGTCTTGTACTGTTTACGTTTATAAATATAAATATAAATAATTATGAAAATATTTGGAATTTTCTCAATTTTTTAAAAATTTTATCGACAATTCGTCAATACATTTTACTAATTTTCCTGGAAATTGTGGATGAACTAACGCGAACTTATTCAATATAAGCAATCTATTTTTGTCGTATTTACGAAACACTTTGTTTTGTTTACACTTTGTAATTTTTTGTTTATTTATAGCCTTTTCCTAAATTTGAGCATACACATATAAGACGATAAAAAATATTAATACACCGTATAATTGGATAAAATGAGAAATCATTTCTTATCTCACATTAGACCTGTCTCATCTGTACCTACAGACACATGCAAACAACTCCATTTTGTAATCGAGCAAGAATGATTGCACATGAGCGACTTAATCGAATGCTTGTATAAAGAAAATGAAGATGGTACCTTTCATAAAACTTTCATATTTTTTAATTTTCATACAAAGATAAATCATCAAGACGTCATTCGACAAGATGTATTATACATATATGCAACGTTTTAAACTTTTTAAGTGTTCAGATCTTTATTTTGAAAAATGTAAAAATAACGTGTAAACCAATTGTATTTTTACGATGTTACATCGATTCTATCTCTTAATACAATCGATGTTTTTACAACATACCCAGGAATCGAAAAAGCATACAAAAATTTCAATTCTTCAAATTCAAATTTACTAAATTCAGTTTCTTGACTAGGTGTATTGAAATGTACTGAAAAGAATTGAATATATAAATTTATTTCAATTGTCTTCATTTTCCAAGTAAGTCGTGTCATGTAAAGAATAGAAAATTACAATTTTCTATTAATCGCAAAGAATTGGGATGAATAGAAGAAGGCCATCCATGTAACTACATGTATATTCAGGAATTATGAGCGGTCTTTTCAAATGATTTCGAATTGAAAATTGTCACGAAACTGAATTCAGAATGCAAAATATGAATTGTATTTAATGTAAATTAATCTATTGTCGTTTGCTGGGCTTATACACAAACATTTGCCTTCTTTTATTCCTCTTTTTGGGAAAATATCGACACAACAATAAGTAATTATTCGATTCCTTTCTGACGTTATTACACCTTATGTTATTACGTCTTTATTATTGTATGTGTTTACACACAAATCAGAAGACATATATACTATAAAACATAAAAAATGTTCCTTCAACATGTGTGTTTATAAATACTCGAAGTCAGAACGTACAATAATTACTTATTTCGCGCCCCTCCCGCTTTTCAAAAAAGGTTGAAAATGACGAGAACTCGAACGTAAAAATCCAACTGTATATATATATGGAACTATAAGTTCCCCAAATAGTCGAAAATTTTCATCATAGAACTTTTCAATTTTATATATGTACTAAAAAAAAAACTCCATAAAACTCAAGCAATTTTGAACCGATTGACTTGACATTTTAAAAGTAACTTCTTAATAAGATTTTTAAGAGAATTACGTGGTTTTTTTTTTTAAATAATTAACCACTTCAATAGAGAAACTATATATCCAGAATATATTATCAAAGAATGTTTTATAAAAAGAATTGATAACAAAATATATATAACACTTTAAATATAAAATAAAAGATTTTCAATATAAAAAAAAAACTATTAGTATATTCAATATATGGAAAAGCATTTAGGAACAATTTATTAGAGAACAAATATTCAATAATGGTATTTAAATTATATAATACAAATACAGGATGAATAAAACCGTATAAAGATAAATTAGAGATTTGCACCAAAGTCATTTTTAAATGTCATTTATGAAATAAAATGTAACAATTGCACGGGGGTATATAAACTATACTGTTATAAATTATATAAATTAAAAGATTAAATTAAAAGATATATAGTTAAAACAAGAATTTTAGAACACAAAAGAAATATATATGATAATATATAAGTAAATGGACAATAACGTGTAATATTCTGGACATTAAATTAGAATTGGATAAAATCATATAAGGTAAAATGTTACATTAATAATTTAGATTAAAATATATTATATTAATACCTAGAATGAAAACTTTTTAGAAAAATTCACAAATACATCTTTTATGTATCAATTTCGTTCGTATTTATTTTTGTATTATTTTTATTTAACTGAAATAGTTACAAACAAATTTAGCTCGATTTTTCCCACAAAAATTGAAGTCACATTTTTTAAAAAGTTTTCTTCCTCATTCCTTCAAAATTGAATATTTTTTAAAATCCACACGTCAAATGAAAACAATTTTTGTATTTCCAACTACATATTTATTTGAATATAATAGTAGCAATAAGTAAATATTTACTTGAATTAAGAAATTATTTTCTTGAATCAAGTAAGATTTAATAAAAAGAAGGAAACATTTTCTGAATTCGAGTAAATATATTTACTAATTAAATATTTTTTTTTTCAGTGTACTTTTCGAACTATCAGCTTGTAGATTTAAGTAACAATTTTTGTTTTTGTTCCCGAATGACGTTTACTCAAGCTTGCAAGTTCCTGAGTGACTTTTTTGGTGCAACATTCCACCGCCATTTTGTGTGACCGATTTAAAAAATATATATTTTTGGAAAAAATGTTTAAAAAGTAGTATTAGGTTTTGAGCCTCTACGGTTGTACACCAGGCTTTAAAAGCGATCAGATTAGCTCTGATAGCAAGACCCCAAATTGTGATAAATACAACATAAATTCATTTATATCACTTTTCGAAGCATTTAAACATCACATTTTGCAACACAGTAAAGACAATATGGATTTTTCTTCTATGCACGTGAAACTTTTGAATAAAAAATTTAGTATCTTATAACTCTGCCAAGTGTCAATAAAATCATGATATTCTTGAAAATACCAGAATTTTCCATTGAAATTTTCGTCTTAAAAATTCAAGCACTATAATGTAATAGCCGTACACATCGAGACAACACTTGTAATGTTTGAAGCTATCGATCAAGACGTTCGTTTATTAAACATGATCCGCTTTCTCATTCCGGTCAATCAGAAAATCGGCTTGTGTTTACGTTTAGACGCACTTCGCAAAAATGCGACGGAAAGATCCCACCAAAAAGAACAAAAAAAAAAAAAACGTGACATTGCATCAAAGAATAACTTTCTTTCATGGTACCTTGAACCAATAAGCTCTCGCTTTTTACGAGCACGTAAAACTTCGCGTAAACATAATGTTTTTCGATGACATCGACAGCTGTTTATATGGAGTGTTTCGAAAGCGCGTAAATGGAATCTATACTCGAGTATTCAGTGCGTATGCCTTATATGCATTCTTCCCGAACCGAAGCTATACGTCAAAGTACACTGTAGGAACCAAATTTTACGGGGTTTCTGCCGACATTTGGGGGGGGGGGTAGCGCAACAGGTCGTTAATCCCTACCTTGAGGCCGTGTTACACCGTATCCAAGAGTCGAAGAACACTTGAGATCCGGATTTCAGAACCGGAAGTGCGGTAAAATACCATAAAAAGTCGCGTCGTCCGATATCGCGAGCGAACCGAACGCTAGGGACGGGCGATCGCAGCTGCTCGCCGGACGTCGCGTTTCTCGTGAGACTCGTGCGCGCGGTCGCGCCGCCTTGAGGCCACCCCCACGGTGAACCCCACCAGGGGGGTAAGTCACCCCTTCCGGTGATTCCGGTACCGAACGTGGACCAATCGGCTGTCGTCGTCTAGGTGCGCAGACGTCCCCGACTGCGGCAACGTCCGTCATCGGTCAACGTCGTGTATATAGAATATATACGATTTATGCATTTCCGCCATGTGGTTGGTAGCACATCACGACTGGTGCGGTGTAACCATCAGTGCTGATGTTTCCAATGTCATCGCTTTCGCGCAAATTGCATATGTATACGATGGTTACGTTATTATGGCTGCTCGATCATCGCGATGTTGATGTCAAATTTATATCAGTGTCTCGTCGCCCCGGAAAACGGTTGGGATCGAAGTATTGAATTTGGTCATCCGAAAAAAAAAGGGATCGAAGTATTGAATTTGGTCATCCGAAAAAAAAAATGACACCCACTTTTTTCATGAAATCTCCACGTTTCAGATCATTCTGAGTCCAAAACTGCATTAAAAAATTTTCCGGTATCTTGTACGTACGTTACTACGCGGCATAGAGCTCAAACTAAATTAGGTATAAAAAACGTGTTTGGTGAAAAGTTGTATTTTGGTCCAACTTAGAACTGATTAGATTTTAGGATATATCGAAGCGAAAATGGTGGGGGGACGGTCCAAAAACAGAAAAATTGCTATTGATTTTTAAAAAATTGTTGCGCACGAACGAATCAACAGAAAT
>JAPYZR010000214.1:0-49489 GCA_030522945.1 Trichopria nigra | reverse complement strand
TACGCAACAGTGCGCATATAGGTGATTGCCCCCACTCGACTTCATCTCGTGCGGGAATCACCTATTTTGCGCACTTATTGCGTAATATACTATTCTAACATATATTATTATATTATATATAATTAAATAAACAACCAAATAGAATTCCTTCATTTCACTCTAAAAATAAACCTAATAATAAAATAAAAATTATAAAATTAAAAATTAAAATTCATTTATAAATTAAAATAAAATTAATTGAAAATATTATTGGTAAAATTAAAGAAATTTCAATATGAAAAATTAAAAAAATAATTCTAATTAAATAAAATTGTAATGAAAATGGTATACGTTGAATTCTAAATAAATCAAATCCACACTCAAAAGATAATCTAGAAGTGACTTTTCAATGTAACAAATGTAATTATGTAAAAATTGTAAATAGGTAGTCGCTAATAACCTTGTTGTTGATGCGACTATATACATAAATAAAAATAAAAAAAAAAAAAAAATTCTTGTTCGGCCATTTTTGATTGAAATTGTTCGAAGAATAAAAATTGTATATAAATTGACGATCGATATTATTTATTAGTTGTTGGACGACACCTGATGATGTGTCATTATTGAAATTGATAGTATTTTAAAAGTTTAAATAACATTATCTATATATAATATATATATAATAAAAAAAAGGAAAAAAAAGTGATTATTTTGAAATAAAGAATTTTCCATTCTTTTTTCAAGTGAATTGGAAAATGTTCATTCCTGAAAGGACGAAATATCGCATTGGTCTGAGTGAAAAATTTTACGTACTTTTTGAAGGAGCGGCTTAGTGTTCATTATAGAAAAAATGTAATTTTGTCATTACCCATACTAATCGTTTCGTCTCAGTGAAGTTTCAGTAATATTTCTGAAACATTTCAAATGTAACGTTTAGACCGACAATCCGCCTTATAATCGTACAAATAAGGAAAAAAAGAAAATTGTATCTTACGGCTAAAACATTTTATTTACTTTATTGTAAAATTGCAAAAATAAATTCTTTCATTTAAAAGAATAAAAAAGCGTATTTCAAAATTACATATTATATTTGAAACACTTCCGAGATAGGACATATATATACGGTTCCCGAAACATTACTGAAACATCTCTGTGACGAAACGTTTAGGAGATACGTGTGGGAATGTGTTTTATTAATTATCACAGCAGAAGTAATTCGGTTTTCTTTCATAAAAATCGTTAAAACAATAAAACGATCAGTTTTCTTTTTTTTTGCAATGAAAATATTGTTGAGCGACTTAATGTTGTAATAGTGAACAAAATCTTTAATTTTTTGGGACAAATCCTAAAAAAAATTGTACACAATTATATAATAATGGTTGACCGGATAAAAATTAGTTTAATACATATTGTCGAAACTTTAAATGTTTTTGAACAGTCACCAAAATGAATTACTCGGCGAAGTCACCGATGAAAAATAAAAATAACAATTTTTAGAAAAACACACAAATTTTAGGAAATTCTATACAGATTATAGACTCTGAAAAACGTAAATTATAGTAAAAACAAAAACGCTCTGCAAATAATTAAAATAACAGTTACATAGCATATGTATCAATGTTACTTGTTACATAGTTGTTACGTAATTGTTACATAATTGTCAAAATTGTGGTTGGTTGGCGACCAACAATAAAATTAAAAGAAGTACGATACAAAACTTGAGGAAAACTTGAACATCATCAAAATTCATTAAAAAAAGCAAAAACATCGATTATATTTAAAGACACGTAATCTGAAAAACTGACGAACAATCTTATACTCACGTCTAATAACCGCAAGACATCGTCGAAAAATCGCTGTGGGGTATTTTTTAAAATGTTAGGAAGAGCTCCTTGAATGATAGTGTTGCTTCCGATTATTCGTTGACTTAAACACTGTAAACCTTGTCGAATCTGAAAAATAAACAACAAAAACTTGACATTTTAAAAACCAAACAGTGTCAGATTTTTTCTTACGTTATTTGGAATTTTCCTTATTATTTCGTTTTTTCTTTGAATTTGACATCAACGTTATTCATCATTTATATTTTTGACTAAAATTAAAAATTAAAAAAAAAAAAAAAATGAAAACAAAGAAACAGTCAACCTTAAATAGTCATCCCCGAGTATTGACGCATTTTCGTTTACAGATACGTGGGAAAGTGACTCTTTTAGCGGTATACATATATATATGGCCCAGAGGAAAAGATCGAAGGGACGGTACCCAGAGCGCACCCCTTATTATCCTACGAGGAGACGATCCTGGCGCACCACCCTCGCAACGTCACCTAATTAGAGTGGGGTGACATCCCCATCCGTTTGTTTCCTTCCCCTGCGAGCCACACTTTTGCGACTAACTCTTAAAGGCCGTCGTTTTTCGTTTGAACTTTTCATCGTTACCCTTGAGCGATGTTCCCGAAGCTCGCGAGCTTTGAAAGCTCGCGCATAAACCAGACAGCCTGCATTTACGCTTTATCCAGGTTGAAGGGAAAAATGAATTCGACATTTTTCCAAGATTTTTTTTTTTTGTGGTTTATCCCGCCCACACGTGCGTCCACGATTTTGCGCATCGAGTACCGAAAAATATACGTACATTACGGTTGATTTCCCGGGGTAAAATTTACACAGAGGTGAAATTTTTCGTTCCATTTGAAATTTAAACGCTTCGCCTGCATTTCCGAAGAAGCGACAAAAAATGTTGAACATCATCAGTCGACAGAATTCCGAGTAAACGTTCCAAATTCATTTATATTAACGATGAGAGGGGGAGGAGGGTGGGGGTGAGCGTATCTTAAATAATGGAATTAGATACTGAAAGAGAAAAGTCGAATTTTTACTTTGGGCTGTAATCTGCAATAAAAATTAAATGTCAAATAAAAAATTTTGAAAAATCAACATGGACGATCTGAAAATGAGGCAGATCAATATTCTTAGCAACTGTACGTCCAAAATGCCATGGTAAAGAAGTACCAAAAAATGATTTTTAACTCTACAATGAATTTCCACATTATACCAACTCGAAGTCTAATTAAATTTCGGTGGAATAACCACATGTCGAAAAGTGTAGTTGGTAAACAAAAATTTTGTGATTCTCACCTCCTGATCCAGAATATCATGCCTGTCGTGAATTATTATCCAACCCATTCGCCATCCAGGAACAAGGAATCTGCACAAAAAGAAAGACATAAATGCATGTCGTTAACATTTTTCTATTGTTTTAAAGTTTCAAATGCCTGTAATGCATGGTTAATGAACGAATACTAAATGAACGATAGTATTCTTGAACATATTCCTACCTTTTCGTAAGTCCACTACAGGATAAAACAGGAACGTTGACGGATAATGACGCAATAGGATGATATGTTCTTCCAGGGAATACCTGACAAAAGAAAAAAAAACATCATTATTATTACTAATAATGTAAAATTGCCATATCAATTTCACAATGAAATCATAAAGTAAAATCATCATTAGAAATGTATAAAAGACTACCTGGTGACGTCATTTTCTTCTATTATTATACTCTAATAATTCGTAAATTTATTTCATAGATTTTCTAAACTATATATGAATTGA
Organism: Trichopria nigra; assembly: GCA_030522945.1. NCBI lineage: Eukaryota > Metazoa > Arthropoda > Insecta > Hymenoptera > Diapriidae > Trichopria > Trichopria nigra. The sequence continues at coordinate 45,896 of JAPYZR010000214.1, read as the reverse complement.
AAATAATGATAATTAATTATTTAATTAAATAATGATAATAGAAATAATCGATAATAAGAATCAAACGTTATCCACGATCGTACAAAATTGAACGAATTTTCGCATTCAAATTTAAATAGTCGTATAATAATTACAGTTATACAGGCAGATATTACAAACTAAAATAGTCGACGTAACTACTTTAATAACTGTACTTACTGAATAGTAGTTGTGCCAACTATTCAAAGTAGTTACATCAACGACTTAAGTATGTAAATACTTGCCTGCACTGCTAAAACAGTTGATCAGTTACTCATTCTTTTTCTGAACTTTGATAATGAAATGGATGAACTTTAATTACGACTAAATGGTACTGTACTTAAACATTTTTACATATTTTATTCTATACACGTATTTATTTTACGCGTATTTACTTGATATCTGCAAAGCGAATCAAACATCCAGAATTGACCGATAGGTTTTGAAAATAATCTTTTAAAGTTACAAAGTTACGGTAAGAGTTACTGAATCTTATTTTCGGCCAATGGCCGTGAAGTAAATATAACCAAGTATTCAATTGATCTATCCATCCATGAAATTCCATAGCGATTATGAAATTTCGGTAAATAGAACCAACATTTAGAAAAACGACAAATAACGCATCGAGGTTAGGTTCACGAAAAAAACAAGAATTGTTAGAACAACAAATACTATACTGTTGACACAACAATTTATATGGTTGGTTCAACCGTAGAATGGTTGCACCAACAATACATTTCTTTGGTGTTAGTTTAAAAATATAGAGTGTGATAAAATTAAATTCCACCACAGATAGAATGATCTATGAAGCGAATGTCGATAGGAGAATAATCGGTTGTAAAAATTGTTATAACTGAGATATAGTGCAATCAAAACAATTAAACTGCAATTGTGTTGATAGATTTGGTAATCGACAGATTGAATAATCGATAAATAGCAGTATCGATATGATTTAAATAACCGATAGACTCGGCAGAATCAACAATATTGACAGAATCCCAATAGAATATAGAGAATATATATATGAAAATCAATCGTTTCCGGAATTGATACTTGAAAATAAAAAAAAAATGATCGATACAATTGATAAAAGCGATAAAACTCACATACTCAATAGAAACAAAAAAAATCTATAAAATTTACACATTCAGTAGGATGACGATATCCAATCGATATTGTCGAAAATATAAAATTGATGGAATAATAAGTTTAAAATCGATAAAGTCGAGAAACCCACTTCGATATAATAAATAAATATTTATATAATCATTATGTAAATTTTATAGATTTTTTATAAAAAATTAATATATATCCCACACTGCAGGTAATATTGCAACAGTATTGCAGTAATATTGCAGTAATAGCGCAGCAATATTATATGTCCGCGAAAATCCATCCCAGTAATATATCAGAACAATATTCCTGTGATATTACAGAAACATTGCTGCAATACTTCTTTAATATTGCATTAATATTTCAGTAATACCGCAGAAATATTTTATATGTCCGCGAAAATCCATCCCAGTAATATATCAGAACAATATTCCTGTGATATTACAGAAATAATGCTGCAATACTTCCTTAATATTGCATTAATATTTCAGTAATACCGCAGAAATATTTTATATATCCGCGGAAATCCACCCCAGCAATATATTTAAACAATATTCCTACAATATTACAGGAAGGTTGCTGCAATACTTCCGTAATATTTCAGCAATATTGCAGTAATATTGCAGCAAAATTATATGTCCGCGAAAATCCATCCCAGCAATATATTTAAATAATATTCCTACAATATTACAGGAAGATTGCTGAAGTAGTACTTCCTTAATATTATTGATAATATCCTATGATATATTTGTGCGCATTTTCGGAGAATGAATGGGAAAAATAAAAGACAAATAAATTACTGATATATTTTATATTGTATACGTCCCCGATATACCACATGATGCTTATCGTGAGGCTATTACCTTGTTTTCAACCTGTAAATCAATATATATATATATATATATATGAGAGAGAGAGAGAGAGAGAGAGAGAGAGTAATTGTTTCAAAAATATAAAAAAGAAAAAAAAAGAAAAAAGAAAAAATGTATAATTTTCCTTTGATATCAAAGCATCGACGTAGATTGGACAAAGCCTATCGATTCTTCAGACGTGCTAGTTAGGATGTACTGAAATTGTGGTAGTTAATCAGTCGCTGATTAAGTTTAACCCTTTCCTTTACCAACCGCAGCGAAGCCTTTTGAGATAGAATCTCAACAGAGGGTTTAGATCAATAACAGAAAGGTTAACGTTCTAACGACGAAAATATATACTTGGACCTCGAATGCACATTCTCGCAGACTGCATTAAAAAACAATCGATCGAACTGGCTCGCGGACAAGTGCATTTTGATGGTGCGAGTCGTATCATTCGATCCGATCGAATCATTAGCTTTTACAAAAAGCTGTTTATCAAGTGTTTTGTTTCTGCCTCCCTAAAATCTCGAAATTCAATTGAGAAAGATTTAAAATGTTAATTGGAATGTTACTTTTTATAAAAAAAAAAAACTTTTTTAGAGAGTTTACTTAAAATAATATATAAGAAAAATAATAAATACTTTTATTTTTATCATCTAATTTACGTATTATAATCAAACTTTAAAATAAATGAACAATGGATAAAAATTGACGAGAAAAGCAGTAATAAACATCAACGATAGCGTATAAAGTATCGAAAAAACAATAAAACAAAATTATCAATAAATGACAAGAATTATAAAATACTAGTAACCGTAAAATTGGAAAAATGATTGCTAACTCGTTTGTATATCACAGAATGACATCAAAGATTTTTCCATTTTCCAGATGCCGTAACTTTACGAAGTTTAAATATGAACCCGACGAATTAAGGGAAATCGATGCTTTAATTATGTTTCGCTGCCTCGACGACTACTTGATCAATATAGATGCAGTGACGTTGGCCTGAAATGTCGTTTTCAAATACATACAACGACGAAATAAACAAATAAAAATTTCCTTCAATTTTTGCAAAAGAACACGAATGAAAACATACATAAGAGAATGTGTATGAAGAAAAATTAATTCAATATATTAAAAAAAAAAAAAAAAAAAAACGAGCTACAAGGTCACAAAAATACCTAAACCGTGATCAAAGGTTGGGAATTGCGATATCGTATTCAAAGGGTTGGGAAGTTTCGTACTCAAAGGATGAAAGTTTTCCTTTTGCCCCACGACAGCGTATAAGGCAACATCTTTGATCTTTGTTGCATAATCATCGATCATCTGTCAGCTCGAAATCGACTACGCCTTTATTTGAATTCCGAAAGTTAATAAAGAATTGCCATTCATTCGACATTCCCTAACATCTTACAGTTAATAAACTGATTTTGATTTTCGAGATATAATTTCCACAATTCATTTAAAAAATTAAACATTCATTTATATTCGTAAAAGTTTAAAACTTCAATACACGTCACTTAACTGTCACTTCAAATAATTGTACGAGGACATCTCACTTTACAAAAAATTAAGATAATAAAAAAAAAAAACATTTTATAAACGATCATAATTCACAATATTAATTTTCATTTATCCTGATACGGATTATGAAAATTGTTTATTTTATATTTATTCGGGCAGTTATTCAAGTGCCATTAAATGTCCGCCTCTGGCGCAATTTTAGTTCGCTCATGAATGAAGTACGGTTATTTCCTATACCACCTCGCTAATCAACGATTTTAGTTCATAATTCTGTTTGTGAATTAATTATTGATTTCGCCATGTTATGTCGATCAATATTATGAACGGATCTTTGGGTATTGATTGATAAATGACATAATAAGAAAATTGTTGGAAAATTACGTTTTTCCTCCAACAGAATTATTAGGGAACAATTGAAAATATTGTCTAAAAAGTGACATGAAAAATGATTGATTATTTAAAAAATGTAACATATCATTGAATTATGGTTGAAAATTGAAATTCTAAGCAAGACTCGTAAGAATCTCGTCCGCGTTTCTCAATCAGATGCAATCGATAACACGTAGGGGTTGATGATAAGAAAAAGAAAAGAAAAAAAAAGAAAAATTAGATGAATGTTGACAATAAAAAACAAGTAAAAACGTAAATAAACGGATTGACAAATTTTGCGAAAAAAGAAACAAGAAAAATTTGTCAAGATTATGCAAAAGTTGATGAACATTAGCAAAAGTTCATACACTGAAAAAAAAATTCGTTAATTTCAAGTAAATATTTACTTGAATTAAGAAAAGATTTTCTTGAATTAAGTAAGATTTACTAAAAAGAAGGAAACATTTTCTAAATTCAAGTAAATATTTACTTGAAAATAACAAATTTTTTTCAGTGTAGAAATACGAATTGTTAAAAAAACATTGATAATAAAGAAAAATACTCCAAATACTGTCTTGAAAAAGAACGATAAAAGTGATAAAACTGATAAATATTAATAAAAAGGAAAAATGTAGAAAGTTGATGACATTAGTTCAGAAACAAATGAAATGGTTGACAATATTCGTATCAAAATCCACTCCATATAGAAAAGGTGCAGTCTCGACTTTATCATAGCGGAATCTCCTTTGTATCTTTCAATCAGACAGAGCGGAGAATCGATAACCGACGTTTTCACAATATTCGTGGAGCGAACGTTTTATTACAACTTGCTTCTACACTACTGCTCGATAAAGTTAACGAAAAAACCACAGCCAGGAATGCCAACCGATCGGGGAAGATAGGAGAGCGTTTGCACTTTTTTTTTTAAACAGAAACCCTTTGTGTCACAGGATATAAACTTTTTATTACGCCGTGAATAAAAACTTTTTAAAAAATTCAATAATGAATGTGGAAACCATTTGAAAATAAATATTTTCGGAAGGATTCGCGAAAGACGTATGGATGCGTAGACAAAAGATGTACTTGAACAACGTTAACAAACAAAGGAGCGGGCGGAAAGTAACCTATTTGAACTTCCTTATAATGTAAAGAAAAGTCTGTCTATAATAATGATACTTTACATCATCGATACGTACCATGTGTTCGTAAATTTCGTCGGCGATTATCGGTACGTAATACTTTTCGGCAATGTCGAGGATGTCCAGTAGATGATCGCGCGTAAAGACCGAGCCGCACGGATTGGACGGATTGTTGACGAGAATAGCAGCAGTTGATTCGTCAATTTGCGCCTCCAAGTCATCCAAGTCGACCTCCCATCCACGTTCGGGCTGCAGCGAGATATTAATATTGATATATCCGGATTGCACTTTGCGTGCCCTAACGAGAAAGCCAGGGGAATCCCCCGGGCACAATCGCGACGCTGATTGGTTTACTTACGCGGAGATTGTAGTATTTCACTGTGATACCCAAGCCCTCTGCTAGAGTTCGATAAATGGAGAAGCCCGGCCTCGGTATCAGTATGTTCTGTCCCTCGCGAGCCAACGCTGTGATGCAAAGATCTAATGCGCACGAACAGCCGCTGCACAGTATTACGTCCTATAGCAAAAAAAAAATATATATATATATATTTCGTTTCTTTTTTTTTAATAAATTTTGATTGTTAGAAAATTGACATGGAAATCGTGGTCATTGGATACATGTACATATTTTTTTTTTTTGGGTAAAATTAAAAATGATGTAAAAGAAATGGATCAGTTTTCTCCCTAGGGAGAAAATGAAATGGAAGTAATCAGTTTTATTTAAAACATAGGCATAAAAACCCTATATATATATATATATATATATATATATATATATATATATTTTTTTTATAAAATGGTTATGTATTACATGTATCTAAAAATTGTTACATTTCAATCTAGTGATTTTTCAATTTTCCATTTTTTTCAGCCTAGGGAGGAAAAGTAGGGATGAAAAATATATTTCAAACTGATACATCCAGTTTAATAAATTAAAAGAGTACTCATTACGTAAAAATGAATGAATTTAATATAGTAGAATCTATTATTAATTGCAATTAAAACATAAATATAATTGTTTTTTTAGTTTATTTTCGTAGAAGAATGCAATTAATTCTATTTAAATTTTGTATAAAATAGAATTTCTCTTAATTGCATACTTTTAAAATATCTTTGAAACCCTCTTCTATTCAGTGACTCCGAGTATTCGTTCGGTGACAGAAAATACAATTTAATTCGTAAAATGTAAAATGTCTCTTTTTAATTAATTTTAAATCTCGAAGCATTAATTACACGCGTTGGTGGATTTTTTTATAAATTCTTGAATAACCGCTAATGTCGCATAGTGGCAAATTTCCCTACTGTGGTTTATTGTACAGCATCACAATTGAAACGCCGAGCTAGTGGCGCTGCGCTGAGATGAAAATATGAAAGCACTTTCAAGCTCTGATGAGTTTTCTCAGATTCTAAAAATTACTTTCGCTATAAAGCTATTGCGCGAACTTCAGCGGTGAGGAAAGTAACTTAAAGGTATTTAATTGTTTGCCAAATGTCTCGCAGAATCGTCCGTTACTACTGTAGGTACGAGCAGTGAAAACAGTTGAAGAATAAGTGTAAAAAATTTAGTAAAAAGTGAAGTAGTAATATAAATATGACTTTTTTGTTTTTAAAATGTTATAATCAAATATATTAGTCTCGATCTGTCTCGTTTTTATTATTTTTTTATTTATTTGTCTAATAATACTTTATCACATTTAAATTTGTATTTGTAACAATGTTTTTTACCCTAATGGATATTATTTGTTAATTTAAATCAAAGCAATTATTAAAATCAGAAACTTTCAGAATAGTCGAAAAATGTATTAATTATACCACTCAAAAATGTTGTTATACAAAATAAAAAAAAATGACAAAATAAAATTCAAAAACCTTTGCCAGATTTGGATATGTTCCAAACAAAAGATTTGCATTGATCAAATTTTCCAATATTATAATATTATGTCACATTTTTATAAAATTATAATTGTATAATGAAACAATTTGAATTTTAATGTTCTGTTGATGCACCAAATGCAATTGCAGATTTGCAAGTTTTAAAGACAAAATCGACTTTCATAAATATATTACATATCGATAGATATATACGAGTTATTTCAATTTAAATCTCCGGTCCGATTCTGTTAAATCACTAATCCGCCTGAAATTATATCGATTCCAATTTCTGGGCAAGAAATGGATTGAAGTGATCGTTAAAATAATTGGCGTTGTTTTTCTTTCGTTCGATATCAATTAACCCTGATTCCATATTATGTGTCAGAGATATTACGCTACGACATTATTGAAATATATTGATGTCGAGTAATTAAATTGGTTGCATTTCCGAATATCAGTTGCAAATGGCAGCGAAATTCACTTGCAAATGAGGCAAGGAAAGAATACACATGCTTGTGAAGACTATTTTATACTTTTTATAATTTGTAATAAAAACAAAAGTTCAAAAAAAGTAATACTACTTTAAAAAGAGAATATTGTGAATCTAAAAAGTACATTTCAATTGTACAAGAGCTTGAAACTAAAATATAAACCATTTTTAGATAAAATATCACGTTGATTCTCGCTATAAGTTCAAAGTGGCTAATTTATTCGTTTGTCATTCGAATTTATTCTTTAAGAGTTTCATATCCAAAGCTATGGGATAATTTAATCCAGGATCACATTAATTTCGACTGATTATGCAAAATAAAAAAAAAAAAAAATAAAAAATATGTAGAGTTCTTCTTTTTATTTTCACCCGATAATGTATTTCACATCAGTTAATATATTCCCGTTAATTTATTAAAGAATGCTAATTTTGGAAAGTTACTTTTGTGTCGACAGTATTATCAGGAGGCTAAAGAATTCATAAGGAAGAATCTTAATGTGTAAAGTGATAACAATAGTATAGAGTAATAATCTAAAATGGTGTAGAAATAAAAATTTACCCACCTTGGCTTCTACTTGTACGTGATTATTGGAACTATATTCTGCGACAGCTTGTCTTGCTTCTAGGTACCCTAAAATTTGAAATGTTTTATTGTAATATTAGTTCAAATCGTATGATGCATTTTTGTGTATATTGAATTTTAAACGGTGACATAAATATTCTGAAATGATCTATAGACAATTCTGAAAAGCATTTTAACATTATAATTTTTGCGTTTCCTACGTTATTTTTAATCCACCATACTGGATCCACCATTTTGAATGTTAAAACACGATGTTGGATTCTGTACCAATGACCCCACAAACCCTAACAAATTTCAAGCGAATTTGAGCGTATTTTAAAAAACACGTTTGTCGTATTACCTCCGCCATTTTGAATGTTGAAAACCGAACGTCTGTTTATGCATCAGCGACCTTAAAACCCCTCGAATAACAAAGGTTTCGAGCGGTTTTTAAAAAACGCGTTGGTCGTATTAGATCCGCCATTTTGAGTTTTGAAAATGGAATGTCTGTTTATGCATCAGCGACCTTCAACCTTCGAATAGCAATAGCTTCGAGCGAATTCCAACAATTTTTAAGAATGCTTCTGCCATATTTGATCCGCCATTTTGAATTTTGTTAATAGGCAAAAACGTCAAAAATTTTTAAATCAATGGGATTTTTATTGAACGAAATTGGCTAATTCACAAGAGAACAATTACAAAATGAATCGTTCAAAAAATAAAAAAAAAAAAAAATATATATAAAATAAAAAAAAAATAAATAAAAACAAAACCGTTATTGGGTTTCACCATATAGCTAAATAGCTTTGGCTTAGGTGCAATCATACAATCGGAGGATTCGGATCGAAGAATCGTCAGCCCAAAAAAAATCGCGCTTGTATGGATTCTCTCTCTCTCTCTCTCTTTCTGTTACCAAACGCAAACATACATCCATTGTCTATACGCATGTATACTTACCGGTGGATGGTGCGTAACCATTGTACAATTGTGACGTTACGCTCTCTTGTACTGCTTCTATCACCTCTTTTGCCGGTTTCAAATTGCCAAAAGTCGTGGGATCACCTGTAAGTGCAATGTCACGCGTGAGCTTCCTATAGTATGGTTTGTCTCGTTAATTCAGTTAGGTAGTTTAAACTTTACATGTAACTAATCTGAATATTTAAATTTAATTTACGTACTACTGCTTTTGCTTGCATAACTTTAAAAAGTTTTAATGCTCACGCAGAATATTATAAAAGAAGATGTATTTCCTGAAAAACGCTGATGGGAATTCCTTTGAAATGAAAGAATTATTTTTTACTAATTTATATATATAAAGGATTCCAGCATTTATACAAAATTTCATCATTAATATTTAAATTCACGTATACATTTATTTATTCGATCAAAAAACGCACACTTCATAAAAATTCATCCGGTTTATTCATACCGTGGCTTCAAAGCAAACAAAGTCCTTGAATGTGATCTCGGTGTTTTCTATCGATTGCGTTATGTGACCTCATTTCGTTGTCAATACTTTGTTAATTATTAATTATTGACAATAATACGTCCGAAGTAACGCATTTCAGGTTTACAAGCAATATGAAAACAACTCGCGCACTTTTTTCGTGTTTATAATAGCTTTGTTGTTTGTTTCCCGATATAAAAAAATATATAGTCACTTTTTCAAAAGGTATATTTTACCGAGATTCACTCTTAGACAATCAAATTGAAGCTTACTATAGCTTAATTTTCACTTCTTGAAATTGAGCGTTATTGAAACACTATAGATTCAATTATATTTTAAATTTCGCATATATTTAGCTTTTTTTTAATTCCTTCAAGTAAAGTAGACGTTTATAATCCGATCGTTTATATTCACATTTTGGAGAAAGTGATCTCATAAAGCTCTACTACGTTTCGTAATTCGTGAAATGTAGTCGCAGTTCTCATTAACTCCTGGAACGTTAACTATTCGATACGTAATTCTAATATTTATTTTTAATTTGTTTATTTTAACAAGGATGATAAATCTTTTCATTCTTACAAAAGTGAAAACTAGGTCAAACATTAAAGACGAGAAATTAATAAATAATGAATGCAAAAACAAATCACAAATGTTTCATTTACGATCGATTTGATTGAAATCATGTTATTTGGCGGATAATGTAGCAGGGGAATGTAAAAAAAAAAACTGAAACAAAAAGTCCTTTAACATAATTACTAGTTCAATTGTTATGAATTATTTCTAGTTGGCCCTTGCGATCCATTCAAATGCACTGCCATCAGAGGCCAACAACCAGAAATATTTGTGGGTGTAACATCGCTTCACATGCATTTGGAATATATGCATCGAATCAAAACCTGGATCGGGACTTTTGTGCTTGAAACATTGTTTGAAAAAGACACCTGGGACACCCTGCATACATTACTAGATTTTATTTCAACATTTTATTAGTTTGATCAATTTTTTTTTATTGATTTCCTGCAAGTCAGTCTGTTACTTTAAGCATTTTCATAAAATTAAAAGAAAATGGCTGTAACTTGACAGTAAGCTGGTAAAGTGCAATATTAAAAACGTAATTAAACATCAGACAGGTCTATTCTTTAGCTTCTTGCAGTTATTACGGTGGCAGAAGTAAAGGTACAGTATTTAGCATAGAAAATTTCACTTTGAAAGATATTTCAGGTACTTTATATATCTTCACGAATAATAATTTTAAAATATTCTTGAATAATACATTATCTTTAGAAATTTCGCGAAACTTTCTGAATTACTCTTCGAGTTAGACACCCGCGAAACTGGATCAAATGCATGCGCCGGAACTAAATGGAATTTAATTCAAAATAATACCTGATGCCGTCATTCGCATTACAAGGATAAGGTTTCGTTTTAATGGAGGCAAGTTTGGAACTTGAAATGTTTTTACATAAAAGAGTATTCAACAGTATTCCAAGCTTTTTTTTTCAACTGGCATGCACTCTGTTAAGTAGGTGTATCTCCCTAGTGTAAAATGCAGTATAAGATAGTTCAACCAGACCTGTCCGAATATCGATCCATTTAACACTAGATAAATTGTAAGGAACCTTCAAATTTGGACGAATCAAATAAAATGTGACCTAACACCAGTAAGATTTGACAACATTGCATTAGTCAAATCCTTATTCATGAATTCTAAAATCAATGTTTTTCTTTGAATGGAGTAGGATATGGCCAGATCAAATCTAGTAACTTTTTTATTATCTTTGGTACATTCAATATAAAACTTGAATGCACCTGAATGAAGCTTCGATGAATACTCTGAAGATCTCACTTGATCTGACGTTCAATTTATGAAAGATTTAATTAATTAGACGAATTAGACATAAAGTAAAATTGGACTTCGTTTAAGAAAGACAAAACTGAAACTGATTAGGATTGGATTTTCTCACGAATTATTCTAGCTGATTATTTTGAATGAATCAATAGACCTGATCCTTAGGGTCTGAATCGATCCAACCATTTTTTAGGTCTTACTTCTTGGCGTTTACTGAAAAATGTATTTACTATACATGAACAAGATGACCCCAAATTTTATTTGGAAGTCAGGGGACAAAGGATTAAATCATACATAAATTTATGATGATAGAGACTGGACATGATCACTCCTCATCCTGATAAGGCAAGAACAGATCTAAACAAATATCGATTTGTTTAAGGAGTAATCGTATAAAATGATCTAGACCTAACTAGACAGAAATGGTTTTATCAGCTTATTGATTTGTGATTCTTACATAATCTCTCCTTTTCTATCCAATGTCTGACACTGCGTTTAAACAGTAAAGAAGAGCTGGGCATAAATAATAAACAATGATGGATTCTAAGCTAGATTAAACCACATCCTAACCGATATACATCATGTACTAGATACCCAGAGTGGAATGTTTTTTAATGTCAATTAATAAACTAACGATATAACCAATCCACACGGATCAGGCCTAACAGGTCCCCATTATAATAAGTGATGTGTGTGGATGAACTTTTTACTTTTCTGGATGACTCTATTATCCGTCTTCATCATTTGTGATTGAAATTCAATGATCGAAGACAAGCAAAATCTTACCAATGGACAAAGCGATCAACTGCTTATTCGGATTAGGGTCGACCACGATATTTTCCACAATGGACCTGATCGGATTGTGGGTCCTCCTGGCGATGTTAGACGCATGGACATTCCAGCTTTCACGCGCCGACAGCAATGCTTTCCTCGGCATTTCCACGTCAGGACCGACCAACGTCGCCTGTAATTCCCGTCGAGTATCGATTTTGCGAAGAAAAACCACGATAAAACAGAGACGACTACTGGACCGCCGAAGAAGTTCTCGAAGTTTCGGAAAGTCGCCGGATTCGAAGTATTCACTTTGTCGATTTTTCCTTATACAGTCTGGACAGAGGTCCGGAAAGCACCAGGGCTGCGTTCGGTTGATTTTTGATCACTAAGCAAAACCCGATATCGATGTCGACTAAAACACGGTGGTACGAAGGCCGGACTACGAACGAACCGGTCTGATTGGTCGATTCGCGTCCACACCTTCTTTTACAATTAAACAAGCTGTAAGCGCCGGATGATGTCGACGTCATTGAAGACCTGCTTAGGGGCAATGATAAGACTCGCGAAGTCCTATGAGAATGAGTTTGCGCTTTTTCCGGCGTCCTCCGCATCTTTCATCAACATTATTCTTCTTTTTCATTATTCGGAAATGTCTAATTTTCGAGTAGGACATTGTACCAAAAAGTATGTATACATCAAGAACAAATAGAACCGCTGGGTCAGATTTTTGGGACCTTATAATGTATTTTTACATGAATAAGTCTTTCATCTTGTTTAGGGGTCATTTAAAAGGTCGACCAACGGTTTAGAGTGGGCTCTGGCGTTAAAAAAAAGAAAATTGGCGAAATTTTGATTTTTTAATAAAGATTCCAATTCTATTTATATCTAAAATTAAATCCAATGAAACTTGGAGTAAATGTCGAGAATAATGGAGTGTTTTTTCATTCATTTTTTTGTTATATTTGCAATTTCTCATCTTATTGATGCACAGTCACCTGAATTGTCAGACTCGTCTGCTGAAATCTCTCACATTCGTTGGACCTATCGCCTTTAAAAATGTTGCTGCAAGATTTTAGGATTTTTGATAGCACGTCCTTCAAAACCTGCATAACCGGAATTCTAATAAATATATGTACAGATTGGAAATCACCTGATATTAGATTGAAAAGTATAATAATAATTTCTTACAAATATTAGCATTTTAGATTATCATTGCTCATGAATTCTTGTCATTAATTAGACTATATGAAAATTTTCCTCAGACGAATGCGAAGAAATGAAAATAAACCGACAATTAAATGTATAATAATACGATTGTTTTTTTTTTTAATCTATGGTTATGAAACTCTTGAATTAAACGTAGATTAAAATAATGTTATTGTAAAATGATACTTCATATTCTGTCCAAGGGACAAAAAGGATTTCGAATAAAAAGCGACATACTACATTTTCAGAATTAATGAAACTAGAAGTAATTTCTGTCGGCAATTTCTTGATATGAGAATTGAACCACTCTTTGTGACGTTCTCACTCTTGCGAGGCTCGAATTGCATCCCCAGCCACGGTGTAATAATTGAATTCGCTCTTTGAAAAGTCATCATTTATTTCTAAGAATTAAGCAAATGAATTTTCATATTAATTGAACAGTCATTAAAAAATTAGATAAATAATTCATTTTACTATACAAAATGTAATCTTAAACGAAGACTTTGGATGGTTTTGAGTAAAAATCAAGACTTTTGTGATGGAATCTATATTATCATTGTTATTAGTTTTTATTCATTTTCTTCATACTGCCACTTATAACCCCAGAAAGTTCACTTTCAAAAGAGTGAAATTAGTAAATGCTATTCCTACAGTTTTACCATTTGATATTTTCTTTTGATAATCTTGTACCTGAACTTTTTGAATTCGTATATTTTTCTCCATGTCCAGGGAAAATGGCTTCATTGGTGCCACAACTGTCAAAATGTAATGTACCAATAAAGAGTATTATTTCATTTTGACAAAATTACTGTTCCTGCGGCTTTTCACTTTTCTGTAACTAACTTTCTAAATTTCTTGGAGTAAGTTTTAAATCTAGAAAGAGTGAACATTAAGCCACTCTTTTAAGAAAATGAATTTTCAATTTTTAGGAGTGAATTTTCACATTATAAGAGTGACAACCAGAAAGTGTCATCAACCTTTCTTAAAGATAACAAATTTATTCCTTTGAAGAGCGAATCAATTTTAACTCTTTAAGAGTGAAATTTCACTTCTAGATGTGTAAACAAACGTGGTCAAACTTTATTTGAGAAAATGAAGAAAAAATAAAATTGTTATTGTTTTTTGAACTAAGTGTTTATGGAACTCATGAATTGTACGCAGATGACGACAATATTTTCATGATATGGTACTTGCTCTGCAATCCAGAAGCGATAAACATGATTTCTAGTGAAAAAGTGACATGATTCTTTAGAATCAGTGAAGACAAAAAATTATTTTTGCTCTTTATTTATTAATTTTTGAAAACAGGAATAACAATATTGTTACTAAATACAAATTTAAAATTCCTCAACTTTTTTAACTTTTTACATGAATGGGTCCCGTAAAAAAATGCACTATCACAACTTTTTTATTTTAATTCATAATTCCTGTTTCAAAAATCAAAACCACATATTGAAACTGCTGCTTTCTTCAGTTCTTGGAATAAGATTCACTAGATTTTCGAAAAATACACAATTTAACTACTCTTCTCATAATGACAACCGAGAAACTCCACTTGGAGTGCGAATCCCTCAACATCTAAACGAATAGAATTTCACTTACATGGAGTGAAAATCCAGAAAAAAATTAGAGTGGATATTTAAAATTAGTTTGAAATTTTACTCCACCTCTCTTGGAGATCTCACTCCAACGGATTTAAAGGGAATAATTCTTATTTTCAGTAGCAACTTGATATTTAATGTTCCCAGTTTTTGAAACACTTTTAAAAATCGTTTGGATGAGGAAAAAACTCAAAATATTAAATATAAACATTTTAATTTTTTTCAATATACTACCACTTAATTGTAAAACACAATTTTTTTTTGCCTGTTTTTAATAATCAATTTGATAAATTAATCCAAATTTCATAAAGTGAATTCAATATCAAAAAATCGATATTCTAAATTTTTAAGATTTATTATATAAAAATTAACTCTTTATAACAGAATTCGATCACTTTATAACATTATTAATAATCAAATATTCTCTTTATGTCATTGCCATTTTAATTAATTTCTAGCATAGGTTACCGAAGAAAAGCGAAGTAATAAAACGTCATAACTTGTAAAATTGAATACGTTTCTCGCGTAAGTTGAAATCTATATACAAAAATATCAGAAATTGCTAAGTTGGTATACCCTCAGCCATATTCCAAAACAAGCGATACATTCTGAAAAATATTTGCGCGAAATTTTATACCATCTTTTGCATATTAATGAAATGCTGTATGCTCAAATGAATATTTAAATATGCAGTTGACTATCAAAGCGTTAAAGCATCTGTTTTCTTTTTTTTTTTTTTTGTATATTTGTGTCGAATATGCCTGACGAATTATTTCCAAACAACGTATAGTCAAATCAATCGAATATATTAACTGTGCATTCTGATATTTTTCATTTGCAAATAGTACGAAGAAACACAAGAACGAAAGTATTCCATATTTTTTAAATTTCTTTTTCCCTTTTAGTCAACTACTTCAAACAACTTTCAGATTACTTGTTAATTAATTGTTAAATTAATTCAGTTTGATATTCTTGTTTTTTCGATTATTTTAAATAAATAAAAGGATATTCACTTTAACTTAGTGTAAATGAATAAAGAAATTTTAAATTACAAATTTCTCCCTATGAAAGAAATTAAGGAAAAATGAAGTAGTCTTCCTTTTTATTCATATGAAGTGGCAGAAAACCCAAGATCATCAATCTAAATTAAACTGTTTACTAGAAACGTTCGATAAATTAATATAAAATGAAAATAAATAGGGAATTTATTCCCTAAGGGTGGTCATGGTTGGACCACATTTTTACTCATGGAAGTAACTTCCATACCGAATTTTCCTTTATTTATTTTTTATATGATTGGAATATCTTTTAAAATGCAATGGATTTAAAACCCTCGTAATGTAAATGCTGTGTGAAATTTGTAAATAAGTTTAGAAAGAATTGCGTACGATTAGAAACATCGGCGAATTAATGCGATCTCTGGAACATTCGCTCCGCGTACCATCGTGCCAGGAATTCGAAGAATATTCCCGAGTTCAGCCAGGTTCCTTCGACGATAAGTTTTTACCGAGTATCGAGTACGTTATTTAAATACCGGTACTATACATGCAACTACGGAATCCTTGGTGGAACTCTCTGATAAACACAAATGGATTTATCACGAGACGATCGTGGATTCATTGTGGAACTTTCTAGAATTCCAATATGTGGTTCATGACGCCGGATAAATGTGGTTTTTAATTTTCAAAATATTTACTTAACTTTTGTAATCACTTTAAACGTGATCTTGTATCACAAACGAAACAAGTTTTCATCTACTGAAGCATCGAATAACAATTGACAAAAATAAAATTGGTAAAATAGACGACATTTAATGAAATAAAACAAATATTCGTGAGACTTAAAATATAATTATAATAAAAACGGTTTAAAGTTGATGAAAAGTAAAAAGATTTAAATACGTTTGTATTGTGCAAAAATTGTCAGCTTACTATATAAATAACAACTATAATTACTACAGTCTACGATACTTGGGTAGAAACTGATGAAAGTTATTTTAAAAAATAGACGGAAAATAGACAAAGATAGTGAAAAATAAAGAACAATAGACAATAATACAAGAATATAGACAAAACTAAAGGAATATGGACAAAAATAAAGGAATGAAAACAAAAATGGACGAAAATGGACGAAAATGGACGACAATAACCTAAAGTAAACGAATGTAGGCGAAATTAGACGAAAAAGACGAAACTAAACGGCAGTAAACGAAAGTAGACAACAATAACCGAAAATAAACGAATATAGGCGAAATTAAACTTAAATAGACGAAATTAAACAATAAAATAGTTGACGATAAACAAGAATAAAGGAAAATAAACCAACATACACTAAAACCCAGTCAACCACATTGTAACAATTATGTAACATTGATGTAATAAATAACCGTGATATATTTGTTACTTGTTGTGTTTGCTCGGAAAAGACGAAAATGATTGAAAATAAACGAATGTAGGCGACATTAGACGACAATGAAGACAATATCTAGAAATAAACGAATATAGACGAAGTTAAACGAAAAGTAGACGAAAATAGATGATTAATTTATTGATTTATTTAATAATGACATACGGATAATTTGATAAATAACAAATTTGATAAATAAAAATAAGTGGAAATAAACCAATATACATTAAAATAGACGAAAATAATCGAAAATAAAGGAATGTAGTTCAAATTGAACGACAAAAGACGAAATTAGATGACAATAACCGAAAATATACGAATTTAAACAAAATTAAATAAAAATAGACGAAATTAAACAGAAATAGACGAAATATACGAAAATAGACGAAATAGACAGAAATAGACGAAATAGACGGAAATAGACGAAAATGGACGAGAATGGTCGAAAATAGACGAAAATGGACGAAATAGACGAAAATGGATGAAATAGACGAAATAGGCGAAATAGACGAAGTAGACGAATATAGTCGAAAATAAACGAAAATAATCGAGAAACGACGGATGTAAACAAAAATGAACGCAACTAGACGGAGATATGATAGACGGAAAATAGACAATAATACAAGAATATAGACAAAAATAAAGAATGTAGACGAAAATGGACGAAAATAGACGAAGATATATATATATATATATATAGTCGCCTCCTCGTATCATACTTCATCCATGACTATAATATATATAAATATATATAATATATATAAGTATATATATTAGCCAGTAATTTTACGAAAAGCCAGGCAAATTTCAGTACAACTTCTTGAATCACGTCCGCCTATATGTTTCTTGATTTAGTTTCCTCGAGAAACGTATGGAAACGTTTTGGCTCCGCTGTTTACAGTTCACGCGCCGTTGTTTACATTATCCCCAGAAATCCCATTGGATAAAATAGGCATCCCGTTGCCAGGGGCTTTCTATATCAGCGACTGCGCCATTCCTAGCTGTAGGAAATTCGTGACGTTTTGCGAACTTTTTGGGCAGGAATGTCGCCGATCCGGATTTCTTAAAGGCAGCGAATGCCGACGCACGATTCTGGAGGCACGGCTCTGCCGCCTCTTTCTACTTAGCATAAACGTACGATCACTTTATTTTTCGTCGTCCATAATTCCATGTCAATTGACGATCGACACGTGTATTTGCTATCGCTTCAAGCTATACAGACGCTTATACTTCCTCGTATAGGTGAATTTTTTCGCGGCATTTGGTTGTGGCACAGCGAGCAGGGATTTTTTTGTTACCGAGCGAACTGGCGCATGCGTTTGCGCAAAGTGGAAAATAAGATGCTAATGAAAAGTAATGCGTAAACACTGGATACACGAATTCCGAGTTGTCGCCTAGTGCATTTACATTCTCGTCCTGGAGCACGTGTCCAGTTAGTGGTGTGGATGCAAAAATTTCTGTTCAAAATAGATTGCTTGTAACATATTGTTTTTTTTTTCGGTAGAGGTGATTTGTATTCAAATTTATTGAATTTTTGATCTTGAATCTGAAATCATTTTGTTAATCACCGAATTATGAAAATATAAAAAGAATACCGCAGCCACACAATGATAATTTTTTGTGTCAACGACCACGGACAAATGAATTCAACCCAGTCATGCGAAGATCTCTCAACTATTTTATTCTTTCCGTTAGTCGGATTAAGTTCCTACGAAAAAACTGATGGCCATATTTATTCTCGGTTCGATTTAAAGGTTCCAAGTAATCAGATGATTATCCCCATGATTAACATTCATCATTTCTTGCACCAGGTCAGACTAGTCGCCTCCTCGTATCATACTTCATCCATGACTATAAAGTTACAATAGCCCCTGTCCAATTCTTCAATCTAGCCTAATTCGATATTTCCATTCTGTCCTAATGTATACATATACCCCTTCGTTCTTCTCCCAGTCCAAGTCTCCAAGATCCTTAGGTGAAGGAGACTATTGCTGATCACATTACCTTCATGGTATCTTATCTCACGAAAATCGAAACCAACACCTCAATAGTCTTGGGTATGGCAGATTAACATGGAGTCTGGTGTGGTACAATACGATTGATCTTGGCAAGAAAGAATGATGTAGCAATCTGCAATAAATGAATTAATACTCTACTATTAACTATTACCTATATCAATCATCATCTTTATTTTTAACCCAAAAGCTATCAGCAATAGATGTGCTGAAAGTAACTGCATGTAAATCCTTTCGTATTGGCCAGAAGAGTTAATAAAGTGGTCAGTAGCAGGAATAGATGCAACATTCCACTGTTGGCCATTGAATAATCATCTTTGCTTCTTCACTGTAGACCGTGATTTTAGTGGCCAGTAGTGCGTTTATCCTGAAAGGGGATTCACCTTGAGTAGACGTCTATATGACAATGGATTTAATATTCTGCTGCAAAGCATGTAATCAACGTCGTGGTACAAAGAGACAGGTGTTGCAACGTGACAGGAGTGATGGAGGGATGACAACTTACAGTCTTTAACACTATCATCTCTCTCCAGTTTCAGACGACGAAAACTATACGATGTGATAATCACGTCCCTACTTGTGATGAATTTCATGGCCCACTGATGACCATATAATCTTTTTCCTTCAACTCATCGTTGATCAACTATCCCTAAAAAATGATCCAAAAATACCCTTCGACCTTTCAAAAATTACGAAAATCAGCAGAACTTTTTAAAGAATGGTTCCTTTCTACAAATGACGGCATTCATTTTGGAAGACTTACCTTTTAAATTCAACATACGCCGATCTATGATCTATTACAATAAAATGTTTTAAAAAAAATGAATGTCAGCTTATCGCATTAGATGTACCCTCTCGGTTCGACAATCTTCTTTTATTTTTGACAATTTATATTACATTTTGTTTGTTTTACAATAAGCTGCAATAAAATAAAAGGTAAACAAGCGCTCGGAACATCATCATATCCGAGTATTGCTTTGAGAATAATCATCAGCAGAAGAGTATTGCAAAAGTAGTCTTGGGTTTCCTGTAGTTACGTCCCGTTGAAAAGTCTTGTAGAGTGTGAAACTCGTGAATGCAAAAACGGAATACCATAGGTATACAAATGAAAATACAGCGGTAAGTCGACTACGTAGCAAAATACCTATGTATTTAAATATTTGGTGTGAGACACGAACATTACTATTAGTTGTAAGATCTGTTTATATTAAAAATATACATTATAATTGATCTTGCCGTAATCGATATAGGCAGTGTTCGTGGTAGTTCGGGTCCGAAGCCGCAGTCATGCTTTTTTGAACACTCGGCTCTCGTTCGATATATAAATGTACATACATATATATATATATTATTATTATTTATTTTACATGCTAAGTAATATGCTAAGGCACTTAGTGGCTTACTTATACAAAAATAGAAAGGTCGCGCGAAAAAAAAAGGACGAAGAGCCGGGAAGATCGCTCGCGAATCAGCCGGCGCAAATTCCAGCAGTTACCTTGAACGGGCGGGTCTTAGGAGATTTTCACGTGAATTCTTTAAAAACATTTTCTGATACGATTTTCATGCTGAAAAACATGTAAATTGCGTTTTAAACAACCTTTTTTTTTTACTTTACGCAAACGTAATAATATTCCCGACGACATTCCGAATGTGTCTCGGCAGTGGATTCGTCTAAGGTATATCTCGCGAGAAATATGATTACGTTTCGATTTGCTGCGTCGAAGTTTTACCGGCGGATTTGCGACGTTGTCATCATGTAAGGAAATGGGAAGAAATGACAGGCGGCAACGGAAAGCGGAAACGAAGAGCGTTTCTAAACGCACGCCCTTCGTCGATTTTCTGGCCTATGCTTAGGTCGATCTTGTTTTGCGCGCGCGACAAGATCATTTCGTTCGTTTGTTGACTCGTTTGGAACGAAAAAAAAACTAAGATCTTTTTTTCGACTGCGTATCGCGTTACGTCTTTATACAAACTTGGCAGCGACTTATTCGAGAGCGCAAATTGCCAGCTTTGAGCGTTTGCTTTTCAGGCTTCTTGAACTGTTGGTCATCTTCGATCGTCGCCATCCAGAAACTGAACTCGTTTGCGTAGTAATGGCAGTGACCTTTGGCGCCGTTGCACTCGATGAATGGTGTGGCGCGGAAATCCTCAAGACATGATCCTGGACTAGACAATGACTGACCGCCGCCTTGCGAGCCGGCGCCGGTGTGCTAAAGATACATTCGTTAAGTTAAACAAAAACAAAGAACTTCGAAGCTTTTTAAAAATACGTTTTATAAGCAAAGTGCAATACAATTAGAGGGAGCTTTATACGAACCATTACGAAGCTGTAACCGATCCATAGACCCGACCATCCGTTCGGACAATCAGGAATGTACAGGGACTGACTGTGAACTGCTATCACGTTAGCCGGTACCTCGCATACTACGCACCTGTGCGAAAAAGTATTAGTCGTTAAATGAACGTGGAATAAATGTAGTAGTTTCTTCACTAATGCAGTATAGTTTTTATTAGTGACATGTAAACCATGCTCCGTGATATTCATCACCACTTGACCATCTTGCCAAAGATTATTTATCAAGGACTGTGAAGGACGAGCGATAGGTGAAATTATTAAAAATGCAAGTACAATCTTAACATGTCTCGAAGCCTCGAGAGACATTCCGCGTACCTGGATATGTATTCCTCGATGCCAGCTTCTTCCACCGGCATCATAGGAATGGCTCTATTCGTTGAGAGCCAATAGGATCGATCGTTCCGACTGGCGTAGTGACATACGTTGTTTACGTCACAGACAAGGAAGGGCATCGTTGAGAACTTTCTTACACACGAACCAGCATAACCTGTTTTCGAATAAGATTTATAAGACAGATTCGCACGAGACCGTTCGAATGAGTAGACGTTTCCCTCGATTTACTAGTAAAAATGCAAATCTACTATCGGTAAGATATAATAAACTAGAATATAATTATCAGAATATTGGAATATAGCCAATGGGTTTTTTAAATCGGTCATTTCAGCCCTGTCGCTTATTTCGGCGCTGAGTGAATTTAAAAGCGATTGTTTCAATGCAATTTTCGTACGGTTTAATTTTTGGTGAATTATTTTTCAAGCTCCACAACACGAATAAAAAGCCCAAAGAAGTGACATTCACTTCATAAAAGTTTATAATCATATTATTTTACTTTCAAATTATTGGATATTCTGTGATGTTTATTTTCTAGATTTATGATTGTGAATTAATGTTTTATTTCTTATCAGCTATACATTAATAGATTTTGTAATAATCCACTTACCTAGATCTTGGGAATGCGCTCGTTCGTCACCATCAGTGTATAATAAACTGTACCCTTCCCAGAGTTTGATATGACCAGAGTCACAGGTTGGCACGGTATTACTCTGACTGTGTTTAACAAGAAGTATTCCAGTTAGGTAATCCGGTATCGTCTCACACGGTATACCTGGTTGTCCGGTAGGTCCTTGAGGGCCGTCGGGTCCACGAAGACCAGCAGCACCTGGAGGCCCAGGGAGTCCATCTAAACCTTGCAGTCCCGGAAGCCCTTGTATTCCGTCAAGTCCTGGTGGACCTGAGAGTCCATCGGTACCAGGGAAACCAGGCGCTCCAGGTAAACCTTTTTCTCCTGGTATTCCATCGGGTCCAGGAGGTCCTGTAAATAATTTTAAATTGTCAATTTATAGTCTTACAATTATGATACAAGATTGGTCAACATATTTCCTTTCTAATCAAACTGTATTATTGTAAATAATTTATGAACTAATACAATCGTAAGTCTCAAATGATTACCAGGATAGCCTCGATCGCCTTTTTCGCCACGAGCGACAGGTAAAGGAATGCAGCGTTCTCCTTTGTCACCCTTTTCACCATCGACACCAAATGGTCCATCTAGTCCATTTGCTCCAGAGAAACCTCTTTCTCCCTTCTCACCGGGAGGCCCTTGTATTCCAGCAAGACCATCCCATCCTCTGTCACCTTTTTCACCAGGCAGTCCGTCTAATCCACCCTGACCTAAAACAAAAAAACAGAAGTTTTAGTAAGGTGTCGCAAAGCCCAAGCCATTATATTAATGTATACTATATTAATTACCTGGAGGTCCAGTATCTCCTTTAGCACCAGGTGCACCATAAAGTCCTGGAGGTCCTTGATCTCCTTTGGCACCTCTCTCGCCCGATACCCCCGGCATTCCATCAAATCCTGGAGTACCATCGCGACCTTCTGGTCCTGGTAGACCAGGTGGCCCCATGTCACCCTTATGTCCTGGAGGACCAAGAGGGCCAGGAAGACCACGATCCCCTTTGAATCCAGGAAGGCCTGGTAAACCCATATCGCCTTTTTGTCCAGGTGCCCCTGGATATCCATCGAGTCCTGGTTTTCCGGGAAGACCAGGAAAACCTTTGTCTCCAGTTATAGTCAATCCAGGTGGACCAACCGGTCCGGGTAGTCCTTGTACACCTAAAATAATTTATTTATTAGTATTTGATCCAAAGCAGTTTTTGAAACTAAACCAGCTTTAGTGCATAAATATAAATATTAGCGTCATGATTGAATGGTAAAACAACTCAATTTATCAGTAACCTTTATGACCAGAAAGACCCGGAGGTCCAGGGAATCCCGGATTTCCTATATCTCCTTTGTCACCCGTTGTTCCTGGGAACCCAGGGAATCCCTCGTATCCAGTATTTCCTTTCTCGCCAGGTCTTCCAGAGAGTCCGGGTCGACCGGGTTCTCCTTTTTCGCCTTTAACATTAACTGTTAAACCGGGAATTCCGCGGTCACCCTTATCACCAGGCAATCCTGGGAATCCAATTTTCCCTTCCGGACCTACAAGAAGATGTACATCATTATAGTCGATAATTAATTAATATAAATAATTAAAATTAACATTTTAGTGCTACTGACATTGCATGTCACATAATCAGTTGCCAAGTAATCGATGCCGTAAATTAGCCTACATCCAATTTTTTCGTGGTTAAAAGTGTATATAGTAAATAGTAATAGCAAATAGTATATAGTAAATAGAATAGTAAATAGTATATAGTAAATAGAATAGTAAATAGTAATAAATAGTAAATAGTAGTGAGCCGGATTGTAGGGATGGAAAACAAGCGTTGAAGTTACTTTCTTATTTCAAAGCGGAATTAAATGGACTGAATGGCAAAATGAACTGCATATTTTCTATAAATACTCTAACTTATTGATTATTTATTATATAATAGAACAAATAGCGTACCATCAGGTCCAGGTTCACCCATTAAACCATCCATTCCAGGACGTCCAGGTGGACCGACGTCGCCGTCGAGCCCAGGTAATCCAGCTTCTCCCATCGGTCCCAAATCACCTTTTTCACCAGGAATTCCGTCAAGGCCAGGTGGTCCAGGCTCTCCATCATATCCAGGTGGTCCCTAATAAAATAATAAACAACACCAGATTAAATATTAAAAATATATATTTTAAAAGATCAATTGGTTTTCTTAAATAACGTAAACTTAGATCATGAACATACCATGTCACCCTTGGAACCAGGATATCCGCGAGGTCCACTATCGCCTTTCATGCCATTTAACCCAGGAATTCCGTCGAGACCTGGATAACCTGGTTCTCCCTTCGCTCCAGGATATCCGTTAACTCCAAATCCAGGTCGTCCAGGTTCTCCCTTTTCACCATCTGTACCATCTTTTCCCGGTGGTCCATCTGGGCCACGAAGACCCGGCATTCCTGTTTCTCCTTTTTGTCCTTTCTCTGATACTAAACCCGGTTCACCTTTTTGTCCCTAAAATTTTATTTAACTATATACGCGATATTCATAAAATAAAAACTTGTCAAAACTAAGAGCTGAGAGTTTCATCTTTAAAAAAAAGTTCAAAAATCTTAAAGATGGTTTATATCAATTACCATGAATCCTGTATCACCGCGGTCTCCTTTATCTCCATTGAGACCGCGTGGACCTATATCACCGGGCAGACCCGGATATCCAACGTCACCCTTTAATCCTGGCGGTCCAGGACGGCCAGGTTTTCCTTCTAAACCAGGCAACCCCGGGAAACCTTCGAGACCTTTCTCTCCTGATTCACCTTTGAGTCCAGGTGGTCCGTCATGGCCAGGACGTCCTAGTAATTGATATTATAAACAAAGAAAATTATCTATTGAGTATAATAAAAGATTCACACTTTTCATATCAAGAAATTAAAAAAAAAATTAACTTTCTTAGCTAGAATAAACAGACAATAGTATTTTTTAAGTTTTACAATTCTACAATTATATTACTCGATCCTATCAATCTAGGGGCAAGACTAATTTATTATATTCCTACATTAAAGATCTAACGATAAAGGAAAACATGTCACCTTGAAGACCAGGTGGTCCTTGACGGCCTGGATAACCTTTTGGTCCTTCAATACCTGGTTCTCCCGTATCACCTTTCATTCCTGGTAAACCAGGAAGTCCAATTCTTCCAGGTTCTCCGGGTAATCCAGATTCTCCTGCAAATTTATATAAATTAGAGTTGATGCTGCGGGTTATAAAACAAGTTAATATACAACCAAAAGGACAATAAGATATCTGGCTCATAGAAACCGAATATTTACTTTCTCGTATAATATCGAACAATTTTTCGATCATCGAGTCCGAACCACCATGACTTAAACATTCAAGTAACTAAAAACACGGTCAAGAAAATAGAATGCTTTCTTAAGAAGAATCTTGTGCGCTACAAAGTCTAGTAATATAAAATTAAATATTGAGAAAAATTCGTCTAAATTCAATAGATATACCTTTAGGTCCGTCAGTTCCTGGTGTTCCCTCAATCCCAGGAGGTCCTGGTGGGCCAATCGGGCCTATATCTCCTTTTTCTCCAGGAGACCCCGGAAGCCCATTTAAACCTGCTTCACCTGGATCTCCTCGTTCACCAGGAAATCCGTCCAGACCAGGATATCCCACAGGACCAACTTTCCCCAGTGGTCCTGGAAGTCCTTTATCACCTTTTGGCCCTTGTGGGCCTATTGGTCCTGGGCTACCTTTCATGGGTATACCGGCTTCACCTTTATCCCCTTTTGGCGCCATTAAGCCGGGCAATCCTTGACGTCCTTCTCTTCCCGGATCACCAGGGAATCCCATTGGACCTACGTTACCTTTATCACCTCGTGGTCCTGGAAGTCCTCGTGGACCAACTGGCCCCGGTGGACCAATCGGACCTGGTGGTCCTGTGGGGCCCTTTGTAAATAAACCAATTAGATATCTTGTCAAAGGGGTGGGTGTTAATTATGGCTACATAAACTTCTATTTACTCACGGATGGTCCTGGATAACCTTTGTCACCGGTGTTTCCATCATAGCCAGGTATTCCTGGTTCTCCTTTAATTCCCATTGGGCCTCGGTCACCTTTAACTGCCGCCGTAATGTTTAAGGGAGGGCACACACCTATAATTGAATAAAATTAAATTAAAATTTCTATACCGATATTAAAATATAAAACGCAAAAATGGATGCATATAAACCTGGGAAGCCTCTTGGTCCGTCAGGGCCTGGTTCTCCTTTTGGTCCCCAATGTCCAGGGCTACCAGGTTCTCCTGGTTCACCTTTAACACTTAAACCAGACTCTCCTTTTCGTCCTGGTATACCAGGCCTTCCTGGGCTTCCGTCTTCACCAGGGAATCCTTGTTCACCCTAAATAGTACATGCATGTATTAGCAAATATTATTCAGTGCAATCAAGAAAAACTTTTGATTTTGTACTAACCATAAGGCCTTTAAGACCAGGGAATCCTGGACTGCCCGAGATTCCTTTTTCTCCAATCGGACCATCTAAACCAGGAGGACCTTGCCTGCCTGATTCTCCTCGTTCTCCTTTTTGACCCTTTTCGGTTTTAAATTGTTCTTTCGTAATAATGCATGCTTTACCGGTTTCTCCTTGAGGTCCCGGAGAGCCAGGTATTCCAGAAACGCCCTTGAATGAAATAATAAAATATCATAATCTTAACAGAGGCCAAATTTTAATTTTTATACGGAAAAATCAACTTACAGGGCTACCGGGCAGACCAATTGGTCCAGGCAATCCGTCCAATCCTGGTTCTCCAGGGGACCCTCTTTCGCCAGGTGGTCCACGTGGTCCCATAAAACCATCTTCACCGTCGGCACCTCGATCACCTTTCGGTCCGGGCAAGCCAGGGAGGCAATTTTCACATCGTCCACCGATGTCTCCTTTTTCTCCAGGAGATCCAGGAAAACCTGGAGTTCCGTCTCTACCAGGTAAACCAGGCTCTCCGTCAGCACCAGGGACACCTGGTGCACCTGGGATTCCCTCTAAAGCATCACCCGGCCGTCCACGCAAACCATTATATCCTCGTTCGCCTTTTTTTCCTTTTTCTCCATCTCTGCCAGGCAGTCCATCTAAACCCTTTGCGCCCTATATTCGAAAAGATTCAAAATATTTACTGTTAGTATCTACTCTTAAAATGTACCCTTGTTAGCATTTTTCCTCAAAAACTTACAATTATAGTTAAACCTTTTTCTCCATGTTCACCTTTCGGCCCTGGTGGTCCTTGAGGTCCATCAAAACCACGTGGGCCGGGCTCTCCCGGGAATCCTGTAAGTCCTGCATCACCTCTTTCTCCCTTATCTCCAGGAAGACCCTCAGCACCAGGAATTCCCGGTAACCCAGGACCTCCTTCTAGACCCGGCAAACCCCTTTCACCTGGTGCACCAGGGAATCCGTCTGAACCTCTCGGTCCCACAGGGCCTGGATATCCACGAGGCCCCTTTTCACCAGGTGGACCAGGTCGTCCTTTGCCGCCCTAATATAGCAATGAAATATTTAAAGATATGTTATAATTCATAACATTTAATTGTTGAAGTTTGTTCTGCTTTCCGTTTAATGAAAAAAAAAATAATAATAAATTGTTAAGCCTTGAAATTAGACGTAATTAATAACTTACACCTGGTGGTCCTGGTGGTCCTCTTAAACCTGGGAGCCCTGGCAATCCATCAATACCAGGGTCGCCTTTTTCGCCTAATCTGCCAGGTAAACCGTCTAATCCATCCAAACCTCTGTCTCCTTTGCGACCAGGAGGACCTGGTGGCCCGGAAAATCCATCCCTTCCCTACAATGGATTATAATTTATAATGCAATTATGATGATAAATATTTATAAAAACATTGTTATTTTTAAGCAATTATTTTGAAACTCACTCGAGGTCCTTCGCTTCCTGGCAATCCCCTTTCACCTTTTGGACCTGGCGGTCCTGACATTCCATGCATACCCATTAACCCAGGTTCACCTTTATCACCTCTAGGACCATCGTACCCCTGTACATAAATGGTTTATGTAACTACGTCTTCAATACTTTATCGTAATATTTTTATTGTTTATGATTTGAACTCATATATACCCTTTCTCCCGGTTCACCGCGATCTCCAGGTTGTCCACTTACACCCTCGGTAGTCCCTACTTCCTCCGTTGCAGCTGGTAGGCCGGGAGGTCCAGGTTCTCCTTTAAAACCTTTGTCACCTTTGATGCCTTCAAAGACTCTACCCATACTTCCTTTTAATCCTGGTTCCCCTCTTGGACCCATGTCACCCTATACATTATACGTTATATAATCAAAACATAATTCATACAATACGGTCAAACAAAATTTAAAAGAATGTCGTTCACAGATAAATGATAACAGAAGTATTAAATGTATTTAAAGAATAACGAGTTCTAATTATAAAAACGATTATGAAGTACAATCTGATATGCTTACCGGTTGACCCGTTGTTCCTTTTAACCCAGGAGATCCACGAACACCAGGAGGTCCAGGTTGTCCTGAAGGGCCTCTAACTCCGTCGCTTCCAGGCTCACCTTTTTGACCTATTGGAACTCGTCCACAATGCCCAGGCTCACCTTTGTCACCTTTAAATCCACCAGCGCCCGGTATACCACGAGGGCCAGGTTCTCCTGGCAAACCGTCGCGACCTCGTTCACCCTAATAAAATGTAATCACACGAGTAAACATATCAATGTTTTCTAAAGAATCTATCATGATTATAATTTCTGATACATACATCTGTTCCATTGCAGCCATCTCGACCTGGCATACCGGGAGGACCTGCAGCTCCTGGAACGCCAGGAATGCCATTTTGACCCGCATATCCTGGGAATCCCATTTTCCCCTATCAATAAAATAATGAAATCAACAAATATTTAAATAGTACATTTAAGAACATGACATAAACCACATACTCGTTCGCCTCTATGACCACGTGGTCCTTGTGGCCCAAAGTGTCCTTTATCTCCCTTCTGTCCCAAAAGCCCTTCCGTACCCGGAAAACCTCTTTGACCTTTTGGACCTTGTGGACCCATTAATCCAGGTGGTCCCTAGGAAGATAATATTTGAAACTCAATATTCTCTCTTTATTTTATTTGTAACACTTTGTGTATATTTGTAACACTATAAATATAAATAACCCTTACTCGTGTTCCTTTTTCTGCAAAGCATTTAGGTACGCAACATCCTGCTCCGGTGCAATTTTTACGTACTCCAGGCACGTCAACGACTTTATAACTGCTTGGGTATCCTTGTACTCCATATCCACTCTCGAATTCGTGCGTTATTCGAGTAGCATCGTAACTGCCATATCGAGTGTCGTTATAGCTTTTAGCGCCGAATAATCCGTGCTCGATCGAACTGGTATCGCCAGAAGTATGGTCCTTTCTGTCGTCGTAATGACGTCGCGAATCATCCGGATATCGTCGCTCACCACTAACGATGGTATGACCGCGTGAACCATCTTGGCCAATCCACGACGTGTGATTACGTTCAAACCTTTGATCGTGTTCAATTCTTTTATCATTATTATTTACTGGCCATCCTGCATTATGCCTATCCGGATACTTGGAGCCATCTCGGCCTGATTTATTATCCGCGTCTTCTGTAATTTCTTCATAATTCGATCCTAGATATCCACCTTCTTCTCCATAAGGATCATTTTCATTGTCATTGTCGTCTTCCCCACTTGGTTGATCTTCATCATCATCGTAGCCCCCCCATTGATCTCCTTCATTCACTCCTGGCAAATCACCGCGCTGCAGGCCCAATCGATCTCTCCATGATCCTGTGTAATTATGCTGTCGCTGTAAAATGAATAAAGAACATGTTAAAATAATATATCAGTGTTCCGTTTAATTATCTATATGATTCAATATTATTACCGTGAAAATGGTGCAGTAAAACCTCCGTCTCGATAATCAGATAATCGTATCGAAAATTTTACCTATTGTTACCTATTTACCGGGGGGAGGGGGATATTTTCTTAATAAAAAAGTAAGCTAAAATAGTCATGTGCCATTTTAAAAATCAGCCGCTAAAATATTGAATAATTTCGTTCTTATTCCAGGAAACACCGTTTCAATTTAGAACAAGTTGAGTCCCGTGTTTCGTATAGATCACTCGAATCTAACCCACCTTCTTAATCTAGATGAAAGATTATATTTTATTAGAAGGCGGAAGAAAACCTTTTCACAGGCCACCGACTTTTCGCTCAGTTTACGTAAAGTCGCGTATCGCGACATAGAGTATTACGCTTTGCTAGTACGTCATGTCCGGCGCAAAAATCGCTTTCTATCGCCTTTTAACTTCTTTTATTTGTGTTGTCGTCGTTTTCCCATCTTCCTTCCCATCTCTCGATTCCCCTACAACGCATCCCACTATACCGAGAACGACAATCTCGTCGACGACGACGTTAATTCTCGCTCTTTCTCCGGCACGGGCGGGTCAAATTATATCGCGCAGAGGCTCTCAAACCGCGGGTCAATACCATCTGTCATTATCGTTATCAGGCAGGAACTTTTCGATAGAGCCTAGACTTACGTCATCGGACGAGAGCTCGATTTGGTGTCACCAGCTTACTTGAATTGAATCAGCAAAAGGCGCTGGACTTCAATGAACAATAACTCATTCTTGAATTCTCGATTAGAAGAATACTTTTCAAAGAAACATTCAATGCTTTTTCATCTATTTTTTAAGAATAAAATGACAAGATGTCACTTTCTAATAAAAGCCAGATCAGTAGGTCGATTGTCACCTACAAATTGTTTGCTAATCCTGTATGGAACAATTTCGTTCCATAGAGGACAAAATCCAACAAATATCCTTGAATACTCCACCAAGATTCTGGTATTCTTCTGATATATTTCTGGTGGTAAAAAGAATGTAAAAGGGGATAAGTATTCGCCCATCCATTTCTACTATTCTGTTATCATAGATTTCGCAATTGAATCCCATTGCCTACTCTAATGATGTTCATCTTTGAAATTATGATCATTCTTGTTTGATAATAATTGTTTGATAATAGTGGAAAGTCAATCTTGAAGAAATAAAACTAAAAGAAGATGAAATGCATTCCCAAACTCTCGTGTGCAAATTCGTCCAGCGGACTAAAATTAGACGTACATTGGATGCCCAGAGTGGATAATCCACACTCACACATACATCGGATCGATATACGTCCACTTACTGTCCATTATAAAACATATTTGTGTTTACGACCATTGAACATCCCTGCAAGTCCATAGTCTACACCTATCTACACCTATTGCACAATGGCTCCAATGTATGTCCTAGAGTGTGACAGCTGAACGCAAATTGGACGTATTAAAAGTCCAGTGTGGACGTACTTGAGACCATATCTACATACGTATTTATAGGTTAAGTACAGGTTTTCCTATTTCCGGTCTTAAACCTATTAAGTTTCTACATAGATTCGTATTTAGACCCAAAGTATTCATTTAATGAAAAAAATCTATGATATAAGTATTGAATAATTCATATTTTTTTAATAAAATAAAGAACAATAAAAAGAAAAAATAACGTGAAAAATATTTACAAATAATTTATATTTTATGAAATATCAGAATTATAAAACGGAAATTCAAAATATCGTAAAAAGCCCTAAAGCGATTAAAAGTAAAGCACATACAGAAATATTTGCTCATTATTATAAAATATTAATGTATAACGTATGCGAATTAAATTCGCAATATAAAATTAGGTTAATACGCTTATTTTCAATTCGTTTTCATTAATTAAACAAGGAACGTCGGTACGCAATGAACCGCGCGCTCGCGAGTATAATTGGTTGCCGTTCTCCAGGGGCGTCCCGTGCACAGTAGGTGACAAGTGCCGGGTAAATCCCCACCAGGCCAGAAAGTTATCGCGACAAATCGGAGTCGAGGATCACTTAGCATTCAGCGTTTAGACGCTGACAGAGACTGATCTCGAGCTAGTGATCTATCATTGACTATACATGTTTCAAATAAATAGATGAAATAAATTTGACTAAAATTGTCGGAAAATTTTTTTTAAAATTACTATAATCAATGTCAAATTCCATTTCTAATTGAATTACTTGTACAAATATACGAAAATCGTCTTAAATTACTTATTAAATGAAAATTCAGTCCCGATGATTTCTGAAAATATTTTCGCCTGAGATGCTATTGTTTATACCCCAATGCGTATATTTACTGCACCATAAATATTCATAACAGAGGTCTGAAAGAATTAATGAAGATAAATTAAAGGCACTTACCGCCTCAGCAATAAGAAACAGGAATACCAGGGATGCGACGAGTCTGTGAAAAGAAAAGTTAATTTGTTAATTTAAAATATGACACTTGCCAAATGTAGTGTGGATTAAAAAATAATTAGCATTAATTTTTAATGGTGAATGTGCATTTGAAGCACAAAATTATCAAAGGCACGAAAGACCACCAGGAGAAAGAAGGATATTAAAAGCAATCCTTGCCTTATCTTTGGATTCATTCTATTTTTGAGGATGAAATTTAACACGGTAAAACATTATTTTGTGGTATTTAAAAAAAATCGATCAAAATTTGTAATGACTAAAAAAGTAATTTTTCTTTTAATAATGATCTCAAATATAAACGCTAATTAGAATGAAAATAAATATAAAACAATTCGATGAGTCACAATGTCTTTTCTTAAAAATACTTAATTTCTATTTCAAGAAATGCAACAGTAGTGTTTCAATATTAATGAAATGTTCGAACGTGATATATCATCCTGTCTTAAGAGCGATCGATTCTCAATCTAAGATGTGTCAGAATAATGTTTTCAAAACAATAAAGTCAAGTTTAGCTATGGAAAAAATCGTGAAAAATGAAATCTTTACTCTTATTATATTTTGCACTATTTTAAGTAGTCGTATAATGTATAGCGCACCTAAAAACTTATAAGAACATTTTTTTTTTGTAATGCAGGCAGTAATTGGTTAACGTTGTCAACATTGAGTGTCAAATGTCACTTAATTTTTTTACGAAAAATGTCACTTGTTTTGAGCAAAATCCTTTCTACTTTTCGATTTTTGTTCAAATATTGTTTAAAAAATAATGAATCGCTAGTAAATCTGAAAAAAAAAATATTTAAAATGTAAAATTGGACAGTGACGTCCCGAGTCTTCCGTACGCCGACACTCTGGTACACGTGTCTTTCAACTCTGTGCAAGGGGAGCGTAACAGGACTCCTAAAGGAAAGCTGATGGACAAAATTTTTCGACATCTTGCATTCTTCAAGAATACTGTATATAACATTCATTAATGCATATTATACTGATATTTCGTATAGAAATTCTCCTCGTATTCATTTACTCTGAATTAATCGAGTTGTCGTATCTGACCATTATTCTGCGAATTTCGCATTCAAATTGTAAACTCGTAACTATCTACGCAAACGTAACTTTAAGAATGTCTCAGTTTTTGCTTTAAAACTAAACCACGTTAAAGAAAAAATTGTATCGATACTGGAAGAGGTAATGCAAAAATTCGCGAAATACACTGATAAAAAAAAAATTACTTTATTGAAGAATTGTGATAAAGGAATAAAAAAATGTCGTAAGTCTACACTTGGATTGGTCGAGCAACAAATTTTTTTTTCGAACCGTTTTATATTTAGATGAATTATTTGACAGTAGCTCCACGGATTTACAGTCTCCAATCGAGCTTTTGTGTATTTTTATTTCGCGGCACCGTACAGTTTTTATATTTGGCCGAATACCCTGATTTTTCTCCACGCGGGTTGATTGCCGACAAATCACAGATTGACGAATGAACAGAATTTTAGGCACGGAAACAATTATTTCCGAGACCCTTAACAGTTCCGATTTTAAAATAATCCCTAAAGCCGCGTGCCTTAAATTGGCGCAGGCCGTTTTCTATATTTGTCAATATTACAAGAGAACATTTTTTTTTCTTATTCTAAAGTTAATAAACGAAAAAGAATCGAACACATTGTAATGTATAATTTTATTCTGATTAATGAAGTAATACTTTTTAAAATTTGTAAATAATACTTCACTCATAAAGAGCGATATCTCCATATAAAAAGAGTGAATAGTTCAACCTTTTCATAGTGAAATGTCACTCTTTTTGGAGTGAACAGTCTCTCTATCTAGGGTGAAATGTCATTCTTCCGGAGTTGAAATGTCACTCTTTCAAGGATGAAACGTTACGTTTGCTAGAATGGAATATCACCTTTCACTCTTCCATTAATGAAAACCGAACAACTCCACTTGGAGTGGGAGACTTACTTTAGGAGAATGGAATTTCAATTTCATGGAGTGAGCTTTCATACTAATTCGAGTCAAAAGTAATTCATATTTTGACTGAAATGAAATTTCACTCCTTTAGAGTGGGTTTCTCACTCCAAATGGCGTTCCTAGGTTTACACTAACAGACGAATGATATTTCACTCGAAGTAATTTAACGATTAATGAAAATATTATTAGATAATTTTAAATATAGATCTTGGATGGAAAAGCGTGATTCACTTATTTAGAGTGAACTTGTTTATACCGGAGTGAGCGATTTCCATACTAAAATTTAAATTTCCTGGAATGAATACTGAACTACTGATTTGAAAGAGTGAATGTTCAACCTTTTTATAGTGAAATGTCACTCTTTCTAGAGTGAAATGTTATTCTCTTTCTCTTTCTCTTTCTGTCACTCTTTCAAGGATGAAACGTCACTCTAGCTAGAATTAAATATCACCCTTTTTAGATTGAATAAGATTTGTCACTCTTAAAAAATGTCTTAGGGTCACCTCGGATGCAATATTATAAAATAAAATGTCTTGCCATAAATAAATAAATAAATAAATAAATAAATAAATACGAACATAAAAAAAAATAAGTTTGCTTGAAATTCAAAATAAAACCCAAAACCCATAAAAGATATTCGTAACTTTTGAAACGAAAGTTGAAAAAAATCCTAAATATATCCTAAAATTGATTTCCCCTGTAATTCTCGAAATCAAATTCCGTATCGATTCAAAACACAATTAAAACTATCGATGCAAGCTCTGAAAACTTCCGATTAAAAAAGAAATAGTAATTTATTACTTTGTAGAAAAACCAATCGACGAAAAAGGAGATCTTTCAGGCTTCTGTTGATAAATTTGATATTCCGGAAACTCGACAATATTGTAGGGTTAAATTCATATTCGCAGTAAGATAATACTGATTACTTAATATGACTATGTAGCGAGCATTATTAGTTCTTATGCGAAGGACGAGCATCTTTTCTAGCACACTCCGTTTTATGTCATATATTATATTTAGAAAGCAGCGGTAATTAATGTAAAAAGTAAATTTTCTCTAGAACCAGACATCAGTTCACCTCAAAACTGATGAGTTCACTTGTCTTTAGAATTGCCCATTTTCCAGAATAATTCGTAACTCTAATCGAGTGAAATGAAAAGCTTACGTGTGAAAATCCCAGAATAGAGTATCTAAGTCTAAACTTGATTTTTTAATGGAATTTCTCTCCTAAAAACCTCCATCACTTTCGTACAGAACACTATTAAAACCGGATTAATGAGTACTTGAATTTCAATTAATTCTCAAACACTGGTAGGCGTGTCAGTCGCTTTGAATAAGTGATGAGTTAACTTTAATAACGTGTACCGAGGTCATAAATTAAAATTTCAAAAGTATACCATACGAAAATTCACGCCATGAAATGTGTCACCCCATTCCACATTCCAAAAATACAACTAACCACTCGACGAAGCACTCAGAAAAGTTTCGCAACTTTTCCGTGCATGATATGTCCAATGACCAAAAAGAGAGTGATTTTATTAATATCACTGAATCCTGCTGCACTTTCGTTATAATAAAAAACGGAAAATTATAAAACATTTTAGCAAATGACTTCGCGATTTTGTTGATAAATAATTGTTAAATCCAGACTTAATTTTGTTCTTCTTCCAAACACCCTACAATCGCAAAACAATCTTTGCCCCTAGACATTCAACAATCAGTTTCACATTGTTCACTTGAAAAACTTTAGGGACAAGTTCTCATTACAGCAGATACTTAGAAATTCTGGCAAATGTATTCTATGATCGTCAAAAAAAAAAAAAAAAATACATCCGTTCACTAGGTCATTCCAGAATCTACCCCCAACAAGCTCCCATTCCCGTCCTTATCCAACAACAAACTAAACATCACTTTCAAAAAACGCAACACCAACAAAAGAACTATTTGCATAATAAAAAAAAAAAAAAAAAAAAAAAAAACATAAAATTCGCCAAATGATCCAGCCGGAACATTGCGATCATGTCAGCCACCCTGTTGGATCATATCCCAAAATCGCTACTTCTTCAATTCGAATATTCCATTCACTACCGTAAGTAATTGTGGGATGCGAATGTCGTGGGAAAAATCCAAAATTGCATGTAAATCAATGACGGTTAGGCAGCACTAGCCTAGTGGTCACTCTCTAAATGATCTATCCTAACATTTAGAACATGCACCACTTTGACGTTATTAAAAAAAAAAACTTCCCAAAGCGATAATAATAATAATCAAAAAATCGGAACATTATATAAAACACTTTCATCATTGATAGACCCCAGGGTTACCCGGAAGGGAGTGAGTTGAAGTACCACCCCATGAACTACCCCAATTGTTGGTTGTGCAAAAGACTTACCGCAAACCTGACCCGGTCATGTCGAGGTTCCACTTCCTGCTGCTATTCCGCGGAAAGATCCGCGCGACTACGGGTAGCTCACCGCGTCGCTGGAGCGACAAAGTTTCTCTTAGGCTGGTTGATTTCGTTCACCGAGCGTCGGACGAGTAATCCCGGGCCATAGAGAGGAGACGCGTGCTGAGTCGTGTCCCATCCAGGGAGGACTCTGAATGAACGTCGGAGGGAAGGAAAGCGGAGGCGGTGGAGACTCCGGGCCTCGTCAGCTAGAATTCCTCCGCCAAAAGGAGGACCGGCCGCCCTCTCGTGCCCTTCTCTCCTCTCAGTCAGACGTCCTCGTCCACCCCTCCAGTTAGGGCGATCTTCCAGGACCTTACTGTCCAAGTCCTACTGGACTCCCACAGCTTGTGGATCCGGCAAGAAGAACTTCCCTTCGCCGAAAGGGGCAACCTCCCTGCCTACTGACCCAGCTACTGGTAGCTGCTGGTGGTCGCTAGTTCACAGTAGGAAGAAGCAGCGGTCCAGACCCCGTCGTCGACTGGCAGACTTGGCTTTCGCACTCATCAGACGGTGCAGCACGCACGGTCCGATCGCGCATCTCCTCGGGACTGTTGCGCGGTCGTGTTCCTACATTCCCACCCGCCCCGGCACGTCCCTCGCCCTTGGTTCCTCCCGCCCTTTCGGGTCGCACGTGCGTTCCTCCGCTTCCTTTCGTCTCTCCCTTGTCTGCGGCGCTCCGTGAGCTCGCAGATCGCTCAGCGCTCATACGTCGAGAACCGACCGCAAGACAGCACGCGCGGCCAGCAGCCGTGCACACGCG
The DNA here is from genome assembly GCA_030522945.1 of Trichopria nigra. Taxonomy (NCBI): domain Eukaryota; kingdom Metazoa; phylum Arthropoda; class Insecta; order Hymenoptera; family Diapriidae; genus Trichopria; species Trichopria nigra. The sequence goes on along the minus strand of JAPYZR010000214.1, from coordinate 7,840 downwards.
GCGCAAGAATACAGCTGGGAATGCTGCTCGGATAGCTTCTCCGACAGAGAGAGGCGCGGCCCTCCGCCGGTCCGGGAACGAGGGAAGGAGAGAGAGGCGAACGTGCACCGCCGGAGACAGAATCGACTGACGACTGAACGAACTGGAAGGTTCCTCCGGCTCGTACGTAGCCTGCCAAGCTTCCTCAAAGGAACATCCATCCGCGAAATCCATCTCCGAGAGCTTGCGACCCGGCGCTCGATGGTCCAGCTCCCCGGAGTGCGGTGCTAGAGTCGCGTAAGTTCCGATTGAAAATCGTCCAGGTCCCCAGGACTCCTAGCAGGACCCCAGGTTCCGGCTTGTCCGGGCCTCCTCCAGGATGCGGCGCCGGGGCGCCCGGACTCTTGTCTTCGGTGCACATCCGGTTTGTCTGTTTATCATCGCTATCAGCCTGGTCCAGGTTTCCGATGCTGTCGTGGTAAGTACCTGTTCAAGTTTTTCTGTGCTTTTCATTCATTGAATGATGTGGGATTCGTGTCAGTCGATTGACAGGATTCTAAAGAATGGCTCGTCTTGCGTATACCTTCGATGTTTGATTTAGGGGATGATTTCTTGTGAGTATTTTGTTCGTGCTCTCTTCCTATTCGTACTATTCCGTGTAATCTCGCGCCATGATCAGTAAACTCGACATAATTATAGACACTGCAGGCATCTTTACTTTTCTAATAACGTCGCCATAATAAAGGAATTTTTGTGAGATATAATCTGATTGGAGATACTGCATCAACGCATTGACTGGTCAAGTTCGTGAGCGTGGGTCGACCTACTGACGTTCGATAGCAGTGCCCGATTCGGTCCAATAAAATTGCTTCACGTTATTCTCTCTATAGTTTTCAAACTTCTTGACTGAATAAAGAGAGTGACAGTTCACTGTCTCTAGATGTCATCCTCTATTCGATTAGCAAGTGCTACTGATAATTGGGAGAGCTTCGAACAATGACCCTTACTACGCCAAGAGTGTATGAATTTAAGTTTCAACTATATAAATTGTTTTCTAATTATTTCTGTATGCTTGAAAGTGCCTTCACTCTTAAAGACTCTGAAATGTTTTCACGAGAGGGTTTTTGGTCTCGTTCCCGAATTGCCGTTGGTGACTTACAAAATTTTACTTTTATAATTCATTAAAGAGGAATGTCGCATCATTTCATGTAAACAATGAGTCTGTTTATTCTCGTGTTCAAAGACTTCAGGATTTTTACTCCTAGAGAATTCAAGGGTGATTTCACTCTTTGTAAAGAGAAAATTCAGTCTGCGAAGTGGTTGTCTAATCTTGGAATGGAATGAAGCATCATAAAAGTGTTTTGTACTATATTCATGAATGACAATTTAAAAAGTATATATGATATTTCTATAATATATCTAATATAATAGTAATATGACAAACCCCTGTTATATATATATATGCTTTATGAACTAAAGTTATTATATATAGACGTAAATATACTGTGACACCATCAGTTAATTGTAATTGCCGACCTCCGTCCTTAATACGCGATATAAAAGATATGGTGCAACTTTTTAATTTTTCGCCAAGAAAGTAATTTTTCAAGTAAATCCAACATCACGGAAGTATTTTAAGTAATTTAACGAAACTTCACTTACAATTGTCAACTTCGCCATAAGGAAAAAGGAAATTTCATTTTAGGTCGTAACAAGGCACCGGGTAGGAAAAGTTACAATTTCTCAATTTCGAATTAATTAATCATTTTCAATGAAAATGACGTTATAGAATGACGTTTTCATTGGATTCGTAATACATAAAAAATAATGAACGAAATATATTGTAAAAGGATAAATGGTACAATCAAAACCACCAATACTGATTAGGAAACTGAATCATTAAAGTATCGAAGTTCCTGGTTTTGTTTTGAAGTATAATGTGGAGCACAAATTGGGTAAATGAGGACGATTTAGTTCGCATCTAGATTTAAAACAGCTGTTCACTCCTGTTCTGAAGCATATGACGAAAATTGTTGGAAACGAACGAGTCAAAGAATTCACACTACATAAAGAGTGTAATGGCAACAGTTGAAATTCACTCTTTTAAATGAGTGGCTGAATATCTCTTTGTACAGATTCACTCTACAAAATTTATCAATAGTTTAGATTTATTATCAATGCGAAATGATCATATATCGACGTTTAATAACTGTATAAAAATTTAGCCGATATTTTAAATAAATTCGTTACTTATTATTAGTTATTTTAACCATTTATTTACTTATAAACATTTTTTTTAGAGCATTGTCAATTTTGAAAGTTCTTCGGCAATACATTATATTTATTAAGAATTTTAATTATTTTGTTTTATAACTTACGACACGAGTTAACATTAAAACTTTATTTTTTGATCAATCAATAAACTATATTATCAAAGTTTTGTCATTTTTTTTTTAAATTTCTACAAGCATTTAAACAATCACTAACAATTATTTATTTAATGATGTTTTTTTTTTAATTAAAGGCAAAATACAAACAGTGCGTAAATTTTTTAATTTTCATTCTTTTGCATCAATTTTTGTGAATTCTATTAAATGTTTTTTTTTTTTACATTTTTCAAGATGTTGACAAATTAAAAAAAATTTTAAATTGTGTCAATTTTTATGAATTTTTTTTTTTTTATTTCTTCTCAAATTTTCAATAAATTTTGACCAAATATCATCGTTTTACATTTTTGAATATTTAAAAATTCTTTTATATATCAAAAATTTTCAAAAAATATTACCAAAAAAGTAATGTTTTTTATATTTAATTTTTAAATTTCTTCACTACTGTGAACAACTAGATTTGAATTAGTCCCAGGCTAATCGAAGCCTGAGAAAACTTCGTAAAGTGCGCAAACTGAACAAATGTTGGGGCGTATTCAACTGTGAGAAATTTATACGAGGCCGTCATGACAACTCTTCATATTTACCGACAAAAGTACAGTCACTGACCCCCAAAGTTTTTGTTGCATCGCTAACAACCACTCGTAATTTATTAATTTTTGTTGAAAAATAAAAAATTCATTCCGTTAATTTTGATATTGTTTGTATTGTCGTGAATTTTCTCCGATTTCCATTTCAATCCAAATTATATATACACAAACGCACACATACGCAATATAATTTTTATATTTTCATGTTCATTGCAAATATTTTTTTCTTCTCATCTCACGTTTACAACAAACAACTATTAATTTTATTTATAGCACTGCGGGCGTAAAATAGCATTTTACGCCCATGGTGCATAATGTACTAATTTTATACCATGTTTTAATAGGATTTTCTAATTCTTGTTCTACGTTGTCATTGTTAAAATACTTTCCAGGTCTGAATTTCTCCGATAATTTTTTTTTTTAATTTCCATACATTTTTCGTCATTATTATAATTATCTATATCAATAAAATAATTTTTTCATTAATAAATATTAACTCACAGTGAAGTACTTTAAAGATATAAGCACTACACTGTATCCAACACTACTTCATTTTATGTTACGGCCGTCGTATGAATTAATTGGTTCAAAACTCGCGAGCAATTCCGAATATCTGTCCATACTTATAAATCCGAATCAAAGTAAAAAGTTGAATACATAATCACAAGGCCTTTATAGACGCGATGATGATTCGTTGGTGAAGATGACAAAGTAGTCGATAAGTTCGAATTTCATGTACTTCCACGACCAAAAAAAAAAGAAAAAAAACATTCTTATATAGAGAGATTGGAAGTGTTCTTCCCTGAATTCTATACGATGTTAATTTAGGGTTCAGCGAGTTTATCGCCGTTCCCGTCGTAACAGAAATAGATAGTACATGCGTACGAGCGACATTAATTCTTATTGAAAACAATCGCGTCACTACGTGGGTACTACGAAAATACAGGATGATCTGTACAAAAAGACAAGTCGCTCGAAGTACGCTGAAATTCTTAATTAACGAAAAATACTACATATACATACCCTGGTGTCGGGCGCAAAATGATTCTTTTCCGTTCACCCCTTAAAAAGAAATGTTTACTTTTTCTACCTAGGTTTGAAAGGTCGTATTTGCCTCCCTAAGGAGCAAAACTCCTCATTTTACTCACGAGGGTTGAAAATTGGTAATTTGTTCATTATTATGGGACCAATTACAAAAAATGATTTTCATACACAATGAAAGTGGGATGTTGATTAAATTTATATGATGATATCACTAAAAATTTTTAAGTAACGATAATGTAGCCAATTCCACAGTAAATGATGATTGACATGCGTGCAATTATGTAACAAAGATTTTTACGAGACGTATAACGGCGAAATAAAAATAAGTTCGACTCGTGCAGATATCGTTTTAAAACATTACGCAAAATAATCTTATCGCTCTTTTTGACTACGCACAAAGGATGACTTGTCTTGAAAATTATTTTCGTTCGTATTACACAAATATCAGCGCATTATAGCACATGTGCATACAAATATTCTGTCAATGTTATTAATTAAAAATTGGGTCAATTTGTTTTTCGATTAAAGTTTACTATTTCTCTGTATCCCTCCTTTTCCTTTGAACTTCTAACAGATTGAAATTCGTGCAAATTTCTGTCGAAATTTACATTTTGCAAAGAGTGATTGATCAATTATGCCCTAAACATAATGAGTCATTGAAAAATTGAGATATCGTAGGGAAAAAAAATATTATTAAAAGTGTTTATTTTAATACCTTCATAAAATAATGCTCAAAGATTTCTGGTTTAACATTGACTCATGACATAAACATAAAAAAAATTGCATAAATAAAAGAAAATAACAAAGGATAGATACAGAAAGTCGCAAAGAGAGTTAATTATGCACGGTTCTTTGGAAATCATCAACTTTCGCAATTCTGTTTGAAAGTGCAAGTTTATATACTTATCGGCTTGTTTATCGGCGGGTTACCATGAAATACAGATGTTAGGACCACGTGGTCCCCACTTCAGACACTAACGCATACTAATCGTTTCCGCGAACTTTGGGGATGCACCATGAAACGAGAGCAATAACAACTAACGGATGCAGAGGCTTGTGTGAAAGAACTAGAAAATATGGCCGAGTTGGACTCTTGTCAGTTGATATAAAACAGAACTTGAAATGCCCTTAGGTTTTTTGCAAAGTTTGCTACAAATTATGAAACAAAATTTTCGTTACTACAATTGAAAAACTATTAAAGAATCTAGACAATTCTGTAAATTCAAAGAGTTATTAGCATATCGAACATTATTTTTACACTTTAATGTGACGTACAAAGAAAAAAAATGACGTTTATTTAATCGTAGCGTATTATTTTGCATGGAGCACAATTTGATCACTTGTAGAAATGAGCGACGCCTAGCGGTCAACGGGTAAACGACACGGCGGCTCACCGCATGAACCTGCAATTCAATTATAAACATCACAAACGAATGTGAAAAATCATACACAATATTTTCCGCTCATAGAAAGAAAAGTCAAAGGAAAGAAATTTCTGAAACAATAAATCAGACAAAAATGGAACAACCATTAAATAAAGCACCTATTTGTCAACGTTAAAAGTGCCAGTCTATTCGCTCCAATAAACTACCGTACCCAAAAAAAAATGCTAGTCTAATTATAACGCGTTTGAACTAATTTCAGGGTATGGGGAATAAGCGGCGATTTAAAAAGAAAAAAATGTATGTCAGAGAGTTTAGCCTGTTTTACGTTGTCTCGTGCGCGGCGCCCACACATTTTGCATCGACTGGACTCTGTGGTTTCTTAGCAATGTCTTCTATAATAGACTTCTGATGCTAACTCCCTATTTATAGATTATCCGAACGATTGGTCAGTTAGTGTGCAAAAGTTAATTGTAACAAATATGCAAAATATCCATACGAATATATTTTTGTTTAGAATTGGTTGGCCTAAATTCCACGTCGAATGCCACAAATATCTTTTTTCTTTTATTAGATTCATTCAAGTATTACGAAAGCCTTTCTGTCATTCCATATTTTCATCGTTTTATTAATTTCCCTGCAAACAATGAAAGTAACGGTTACGTAACGTATACTTAAATGTTACTTGTTATGTAAATGTTACATAGTTGTGACGGAATTGTTACATAGTTGTTTTATACTTTCATCGATTCCATCTCGATTTCTGAATAGTCTCTTAAAGAAAAATGATCAAGTTCGTCATTAAAAATGACAAATTCAAAATGGCGCATTAAAATTAAAAAAAAAATTAATTCTTGATTATGAGAAGCTGTAGACAAAACGACAAATAAAAAGAGTCTAAAAAATTCTTAGATTTAGAATATTTTTTATGTCACTGATGTTTAGGAACCATTTTGAATTCGTAAAATTTAAATGTGGCATTTTGGATTACAATTTCTAAAAATTGTGACAATCCAACTGTTTTAAGATATGTCAACATTCATCTTCTCTTTCAGTTTATATATACGCATAAGAAAAATTCTTATAGACACCACAAATCTCCAGATATTTCGAGAATGAGACAATGTTTGGAAAACATGAAAACAAAAATGGAAGAAAAACTGCCGAATGCCAAAAATGGATACAAGACATTCGAGAATCGACAGAAATCGCATTTAGTGTGTAAAATAAGGAGGCAGGCCGTAATCAAAGAATTATTCGCCGTAATTTATTTCACCATTCCTTCTGAGCGTTCTTTAATGTTTCTAGACAAAATTACCTTCACTCTAAATTGAATCATGACGTAGTGCAGTCATATTTCTGCAACGCTTCAATAAATTCCACGTTACTATACCAGCTTATGACATGTATTGTTTTCAGAAAATGGGTAAACTAGAAAAGAATACGATTTCTGTTTGTTATTCACTACTTTAGAAATCCTCGTATTATTTCTGCTTCTCTCGAACGAAAGTTGAAAATTGCAAATTTGTTCATTAAAATTCACAAGCAAAATTGATTAGACATGTTCTGCTAACTACAGTTACTCAATCTCTAAATTCCCCTTATTCATAAGAGTGATTCAAACTAATTCACGTCTTTTCATGTCATAAACAAAAATAGGCAGGTAGGTAAACAAATAATGATAATTTGTAATTAAAACAACAAAATCTCTACTCGTTAAAAACGGTCAATCAGCAACCTTACTGTATATAAAAACCAACCCAAGGCTAGTCGAAAAAAATTAAATTTCACCAATAGGAAATGAACGCGGTTTTGCGCAGTTCCGAATCCAGACCCGTTGAAGTCACCCGGTATAGATGTTCCTTGCAGTGGGCGATTTCGACGCCCGATTGGTATATAGGCTGCGCCAGGAAGAGATAAACACTCGCACACGTGCACAATCAACACATGTACACTTTTACAGGGGTACAACGCAATATAGCTTGATCCCACCGACGAGTGTGTGTGTGTGTGAGTGTGTATTTAGGCTGTCTCGAGCGAGAAGAATTAGATCCCTCTGACTTTTAGCCGTGATGTGCGGAAAAATAACCTTTCGCAATGCCGTCAGAGCTGGAATGTTAAATGCGCGTATTCGGGATGTGTTAAGCTTGTAGATGTATCGTGATAATGGGGATTTTTTTTATATCGAGATTATCCTTTGATTTAACATTTGTAAAAATCATATGTTTTATTAATTTTTTTTTTTTTATTTTATATATAGATACTACATGAATAGAATAATCATTTGCGTCGTTTAACCCATTAAGGACCAAGAGACGCAAAATGTACCACAACTTTGGGGCTCTCACTTTGTATGAAAAAAAAATTTAAACATTTTTCAAAAACCATTTCCGACGTAAAAATGATCCCTCTTTCAGATTCCGAAGCCCAAATTTGGTTATTGTTCACTCAAAAAAAG
>JAPYZR010000213.1:0-40506 GCA_030522945.1 Trichopria nigra | reverse complement strand
GGAGTACCCCCATTCGGGTGTGCAATGGCGTGGGGAAACTGCAGAAAAACCCACGCCGGGTACCGCAATTATTAAATATCGATTCTGTCGGTAACACATATGTTTACCGTGAAGAGGTAATATTTAATTATAGAAATTGTAGTTACCACGTCGCTAATATATAAATATATTACAACTATTTTTGACATATCGGATTTTGAAAGAGCGGGAAATTTTACGTCCGAAACGATAATTATTAATTTGTAAGAATTTATATATATATACATAATATATATTATATACAATATTAATAATATTATATAAATACATAAATTATATATAATTTATATATATATTTTTTTTCACGTCTTGTCCTTCTGATGTATATTAGTTCGCAAAGTACAAAACTCTTCATCAGAATCTCGTATCAAGTTGTCACTTGAAATCAAGTTCGTCAATCAAGTTATTTTCTTCGCGTTGCGGATATAATAGAGAAATGAAAACACATAATTGGATTCCGCTTTCACCGTAGAGTGTTTCACAAACTTTGCCGTATAAAAAAAAACATCAAAATAACAATAATAATAATAATCCGAACGTATATTTATAATCTGACGCTTTGATTTACTTGATAATTTATGAGGCATTTAAAATAAATGGGAAAATTTTCAACGGTTGTTTTACTATATAGGGCGAGCCCTGCAAAATATTTATAATTAAACAGAAATGTACAGTCAGTTGGAACAATGCACTTAGGCATGTAATGAAAATCATTCTGCAATAAAGTAATGTAAGGAGAAATGTTTCTATATATTAATGAATTATTATACTATTATTTATATATAAAAATGTTCGTCGTGTTAAAAGATGTCCACTTCAATATCAGTCGGTGCTTTTTAGATTAAGAGATTAGTGATACTGATGGAGGAAGAAGAGATAGGGGACTCCATTTTACAGACACACCCACACACACACACACATATATATATATAGTGTTATATATATAGTGTTACAGTTTCAATCAATTTTTATCAGCCTACTATGTTTTAGATCATTTCTAATCGAAAATCTTGGACTATGTTTTTCAAAACATTTCGAGCTATCTATTATACAATCGAGTTGGCTATAATATAAATAATTTTTATTAAACATATTTTTTCAAATTCGACCTCCGTAATTTCGAAAATTTAACGGTTTATGGTCTTTTTCTTTTGCAAAATTATACTTTTGTCATCATATACATTCACTGAAGAAGAATGGATTCTAAGTTTATTAACACTTATACAATTTATACTCCAGAAAAGGTGAAATTTCACTCTTTGTACAGTGAAATTTCACTCCAAGAAATTTAAAGAGAACATAGTAATATAGTAAGAATATAGTAAGAATATATATAGTTAATTTAATAGTAAAGATTATATACAATTAATCCTTTAAATTTCATGGAGTGATATTTCATTCTTAAAGAGTGAACATTGTGCCACTATTCAAAAGAGTGATATTTCACAGTTTTTGGAGTGAAATTTCGTTTTATATTGAATTGAGTAGACGAATTTACCCCAAACAGTGTGAAAATTCACTTCTTTAAAAGAGTAGCTCAATGATCACTCTTAAATTCAGAGTGACATTTCACTCCAAGAAATGTAGAGAATTATATAATTTTATATAATCTTTACTATACTACGATCTTTAATACTATTCCCTTTAAATTTCTTGGCGTAAAATTTAACTCCGCACACACATATATATATACAAACTTTACTCTATTTTGGAGCGATTTATCGTATACAATACAATTTATCCTCCAGAAAGAGTAAAGTGACACACTTAAAATGTGAAATTTCATTATTATTAAAGCATGAAAATTCACTCTAATGACGAGTAGCTCAATTATCACTCTTAAAGTGACAAATTTCACTCTATATAATATATGTTAAGGAAAATTCACTCTTTTAAAAGTTTGCTCCATTTTCACTCCAAGAAATTGAATGAATACATAAATTCCGTGCAATTAACATGCAAGCACAACTCACCAAATTCATACTACAAAATGAAATTAAAAAAAAAAAAACAATTTTTGTTTAAAAAGATAATATAAGCTATTACGTAAATTTTGGACGATGACCAATATATGTATAATAAGTATAATGAATTTTCACCATATAAGTTTGGTATTTCTTTCCTTCTTCTGGGAGTGTAAATACGAGCTTTACTTTAAAAATTTCACTTCGGAAATTGTGAAATATAACCCTTAAAGAGTGAAAATAAGCTACATTTTAAAAAAGTGTATAGTTTCATCAACTAAATATTTTGTCACCTACTATATTAGTAATAAAAAAAAGAAATTTTATAAAACAATACAATTGTTCATAATAGTCATTTGATTATAATATATATAATGAATTAAACACTTTTTATTTATATTACATTTATTTTATTCTATAATATTATTATTTTATAATCTTATTTTATCAATAATAATTTTATGTATAATGTAATGTAATTTACAATTCTATTGTGTTTTCTTTTTTTTTATATATCTTTTCTCGATTTACTGTAATTGTATGTAAAGGACCACCAGGTCCGTATATTAATAAAATAAATAAATAAATAAATAAATTACCGAATTTAATTCGAACATTTAAAAAGTAAATTTAAATGCATTAATGATAGTGACCGTGTCCCTAGCAGCGACTTTGTCTCCGGGTTTTTGCTTTAAATAACCACAGAGAGAAGGTCATCGTTACAAATTAGTATATTTATGTTGCGATCTATAAAATGTTTAGTTATTTCGGTTTTTAATTTCATAAGCAATTCACCAATTAAATATTTTCATGAAATGACTATATATACAGTGCACTGAAAAAAATTCAATTTTCGAGTATAATATTTATCCATACAATATATATAGGCGAGTATTTCATTAGTAATATGAATAATATAGTAAATATTTACTTGAATTAAGAAAAGATTTACTGAAACGAAGGAAACATTTCTTAATTCAAGCGGAAATGTACAAAGAGTGATAATTCAGCTACTCTTGTAAACGAGTGAATTTTCACTCTTCTTTAAGAGTGATATTTCACTCTGTCTGAAGTGTAAATTCTTCTTCGAGACTCACTCCAATGTGGCGTGAAATTTGACTCCAAAAATATCACTCAGTTCCAAAATTCATTCTTTAGAAGAGTAGCTCAATTTCCACTCTTTAGAGTGAAATTTCACTCCATGAAATTTAGAGTTTACTTGAACGTATATGACTCTTGTGATTTTTCGATGCAGTGAATGTCTTGCGAAATATTGAACTTTGAACTCGTTTCATACAGCGAACGTTTCACTCTTTCAGGAGTGAGAAATTCACTCGCACGAAAGAATGGCTCAGCAATTATCTTCAACTCCATTATTGCAATTACTCCAACAAGTTTAGAGAGTGTACTTTCTAAAAGCTGACGCGAAATACATCGTGACGACACTAATTGCGTTTAGTATATATATAGTAGTGCATTGAACAAAGTAAACGAGGAAAGAAGAGGCACGATTGACCTAATTTCATAAAATGATAATAATTCTAAGAATTTTACATGCGTTAAGAATTTTCTATGTTCCTAATGTTCACAGATTTACAATGTCTCGGATTATCCTAATGCAAAAATTACTAAACCCTTTATATGGGTTTTTGGCCTTTCGTATTTTTAGCCTTTATAGAAGGTCGTTATGAAAATTATCATCAGGAATTATGAACCTTTTTGTATTAGGATAATTGGACGCTCGTAAATCTCTGAACGTTAGGAAAATAAAAATTGGGAGTTTTAACAGGTATAAGGCACCTTTGAATGACATAAAAAAAAAAACCAAAAATGTCGACAACTCGATTCAATTGAAATTAAATTTACATTTTATGAAAATTATTATACTTTATATTCGCTTTGAACCCTGATAACAAAACAATAATTTCTGCAAATTTCCTGTTATGATAACGTAAATTTCACCAAAAGCGCAATGAATCACTGCTGCATCCATCAAAGTCGAATGCGAATTATAAAGAAAAGACAGATTATGAGAAAAAAAAAGAGTTCGAGAGTTTTGTCGAATATATATTGTATCATTTACGCACCGAAGTTGAATTGTAATTAAAAATGACGCATATATACTATATGTGCATTTGTTTGCATTTTGTTTGTATTATCAATATTGTAATTGTACATTTATTGACTTGTATATATACATTTAACAAAATAACAATGAATAAAAACAAAGAATGCGACAACTCCTGCTTCTTTACAGTTTCTTTTTTTTTTCAAAAATGGCGAGTACGTATCATGCTCTTACATAAAGAGCTGCAATTATAATTCCGCACAGAGAGAATATGAGTTTTTTTCATTCTTCAATTTAGATGTGAGTCACAATACTACTGTCTGTTTTCGCGATTCACGATGATTCTTTATGCGTATATGTACATAAATACACGCACATAATATATATATATATATTATATATATGAATTAAACATTCATGGTTATAAAATATGAAAAGAAAAATTTTTAATCCATTTTAATCCAATTCCGATTACTGGGATATTTAATATTTTATAGAATATTATACAAAACAACAATTGAATTGTTTTCGATGTTAATTATTTTTATTTTTATTTTTCGTAAAATGTCGTCGTCATTCAAAAGCACTTATTTTTTTATGAGTTCTGAATATATATTATCGCAATTTATGCAACAATTCATACGAAAATAACAGTAGATAAAAAAAATATTAACCACCATTACGGAATTTTAAAATGAGTATTGTTGCTTTACATCTACTTTCGTAAGAGTACGATGAAAAAAATGCGAGTAATCAACATTAGTTAATTGTTTTTTAATTTAGCTAAGTATTTTTTAATTATTTTGAATTAATTTATCTTCACAAGAATTCAGGAAAATCACTATATATATTCATGTAATCACTAAAAGTGGATGCATTTAAAAAGAATAGAATATATATCCTCATCATGATCGACAAAACGAAGAAAAAATCGATAACTTTAGGAGTTAATGAAATTAGTATAAAGATAATGAAATTATCGTATGCATTCAAAACAAATTTGTCGGAATGCCTTTTTTATTTATTTTTATTTAATTACCTCAATTACCTTAAAAGTGTATATATATAAGGTATTCAAGTTTTGAGCCTCCGATGAGACTTTACAAAGTAAAAAAATTAATTCAAAAGTTTCCAGAAGAAATTCTAAATTAATTTGACTTGTATAGTATTTTTCAAAAACTACAATGTAATTTCATAATATAAAATAATGTTATTTTATGTTAACATATATTATTTTTTTACAGAATTAAATGAACATTTTGTTACAGATTAATAAAAGCATTTACATAAACATAGTTTTTTTTTTTCATTCGTATTGTGAATAATAGGGTAAAAGGAGAATTTTTCATATAGTTTCAACTAACACTTGAAATCACGTCTGTATAGATAAGCGTAACGGTAAAATAAAAAAGATAAACGGAGATCACGTCACAAGACGAATCCAAACAGAACTGCTTTTCTTCTAATTCTTTTACGTTACAAAGATAGAAGTATGAAGATGTTAATTTAGTCACTACGCTCCAATCAATATTTGTACTCTTATTATTTTGTTTATTTTTATTATTGAGCTCTAATATGGACATGGTCACTATAATTAGTACATTGAACTTACGTTAATGTTAATGTTAATGTAATTATCATTCATATTTTCTTCTGCCTTTATAATAGAGATACCTTTTGTTTTTACTGTCATCATGATACTTAAGGATCATATTAACGTAACCAATGTCCTCAATAAAAGCATTTCCAAGTTCGGCAATAGTTATCATTATTATTTTGCACAAGAACGTGCAAGTAATGTCCAATACTTCTTATAGCGTATTCAATGCATTTAAAATTTGTCCAATTTATGGTTGTAACAGATAATGATATATTTGTGTTTTAAAAAGAACAATAAATAATATCGATAATCATCAGAGTAGTTTTTATTTTTTATCTTTACACAGTGTATTTTGTAGAAATAATTATTTTTCAAATTTATGGATAGATCTCATCTAAAATTATGAAAACATTATTACTAAAGAATTACACGTCAATTTTACTAATACTAAAAAAAAACATATCTAAAATATGAACAATCCAAAATGAACGTCGCTACATGTTTAAGATAGTGATCGTTCAATAAATAACTTTTAAAAAATTCATTTTTATACGAGTTCTGTAATAAAGCAACAATAGAAAAATTTTATCTTTATTTTGTATACTAGCCTGTCAACCATTTTCAACATTAAATATTTCAAATTAGTTAATTAAACTTGCTACAATTTTTCTAGCAAAATTTAAAGTTAATGATAATTACTTTACGATTAATTACTTGTACATTTAGAGCATTTATGAGTTTGATGATCTAATTAGTGAATGTGTTTACAGATTAAAAAAAAAAACATGCACAATCATGTGTAATTGGTTTTTAAAAATGTAATAAATCTCTTGTTCTCGTTTCACATTATTCCTTAATGGTAATAGGTATATATTAATGATAGAGCAGTAATAAGATTTTTTGATAAGATAACAAAAATTTATTTAATAAAGTAAATTGCTTATAATTACATTAATCATTTTTATACAATTTTCATAATTAGATAATAATAATAAATAGAAATAACTAGGATGGGTACAGAAATCAAAAATACGATTGCTTGTTTTGAATAATCGTAAAACTCAGAATTAGTTGCTAGCGATGGAATTTCTTGCTAACATATTGTACGGTCAAGTAGATTACTTTAAAAACGTTTTTAAATGGAATTTTATTTAACTTGAAAGAAAATATATAATTTTATATTAATTATATGTTATTTCTTCTTGTCATTGTGTCTGTATGTAAAATACATTTCTATCGATTCAACCAATATTTTGTATTAAACGACACTTAATTTAATTTAACGCAAATAAAAGTAATTTAATATTATTACCTTGCAATTTTATGTCTTATACAAATCAGTTTAAACTATACTCAATAGTATCGATCCTTCAAAAAATGTTTTCGAATAAATAATAAAAAACAAAACAAAATATACAATACTATTTTTTTTTATAAACTTTCACATATTTATGTTCTTATAATAAGAAACAAAATCACTGTTTTGCGTAATCAAAAAAAAATTAATTTTTTTACAAATAAAATAAAATAACAAAAGATATCTCCAACAAGTTGAAAATAACAATAACATTATTTCTCGACATTTTTCAATTAAATTTTCGCACATTCACTGTTTACAATTAATTTTCAGGCTTCGGTAAAAAAAACAGATTTTTTTTACCATTTTTACCATCTTATGCAATTTTTCAAAAAATCGCATTATTTGCGTCATATTTCGTTAGTATCGACGTTTGCAAGGTTTGCAAGGTTACTTTCCCGTCTAGTTATTATTTTAACAAAATTTCTTCGTAAAATGTGTCACTGACGAACAAACCACCGCGTCGACGTAAAAATAAGCAAAAAAAATTGGAAAAATATTTTCATCATCAACCGTGTGTTATTCGTCTGTCACTCGAGACATTTAGACTCGTAGCTGGTATCGCTAACGAAAATTTAATAATATAATTTCGGAGTATTGGAAGATTTCCCTCTTTGGCACTTTGACGTCAATTATTGACCAATCAATTTTCAGGAAATCGTTCGGAGAAAATTCGAACAAAAAGTGATTCGAATGCAGCATTCGAAATGGTACCCTGACAATAGATACTAAACTGTGGAAACGCGACGAGGTACATAATTGAAAAGGGCGAACGAAATGCCGCCTCGACTCACCGAAATCGATGAACTGTTTTATCGAGAGCGGCGAAGGGTTGAATTGGGAATAAAAATCGAGCATCTTGGTGATGTTGCCGAAAAACTTCTTCGACAGCTTCATTGTCCCGTCGGTGTCCGTTACACATTAACACTTAAAATAAGACCCTCAAATATCCCTCCTGGCCCCCTGTATATACCGACCGCGAGCTCCGCGACTTCCTCGAGCATTTAATAACCGCGAGCCGACTGAGGAAGGCTGACGGAGGATAGCACGACGCTGCAATTCGCGAATTGAATCGACCGACCGGGGAACAAGGACGGAAGATCCGCGGCCTTCGATTCGAGAATCGAGCTGCCCCGAGACTTCGAGAAAAGGAAATATGGAAGCGGCGAACGTGACACTTCTTCCACTTTTCCGAACACCCCAGGATATTTTGATTAAATCGATCCTAATGATGAGTTCATAAATACATTCCAATTTCGAATTCGTTCGAAACGCAAGCGACGTATAGCCGAAACGCAATTATCTGCGCGGGGTTACGCTTTTTATTTTCTGAATCGCGATTAAATTTCAAGGACTGCTGCCGCCATCTTTGTTCATACACTGTAAGTCGGCAAATTTTACATTTGACGTCGGTAACGAATTATTCTTACCATGAAATGAAAATATACAAGATTGGAAACAATGTTGAACCTCATTCGTTAGGAATGTAACTAGGCCACTATACCTAAGTATACATACACCTAAAGTGACTCGTTAATTTGAACGTACTAGTACATACCTATAATGTACATATAACGTACATATAATGTACATGTACATTATATAGTTTATGCATTTTAAGGGGAACGGTAACGTGACTGTAACGTTGATGCAGTAGGTATCTACTCTAAAAATTGTAATTAAAAGATTGTTTATGCAAATCTTCAATATGACAACGATTTTAGGACGAAAGTACATGTTTTATGCACAAAATCGCAGGAGTAAATATTTTTATTTCAAAAATGTCTCATTTCCAAATTTTGTTTGATTTCATCATTCACCGATAGAAGCGCCCCGCTCAGCAAATTTACTAGGAATAAATTGTCTACGTAGAGAATAAAAATGGACGTGGAGAGCGGAAATAGTGACAATTTTAAAATTGCTTACGTATATTTCTATTGCTTTATTTTTTAGAGAGCTATAGAGAATGTTGACATTCGAAAAAGCGACATTTTCAAAAACGACAGCGTTTCTGTTTTTTTTTTTCTTTTTTTTTATGTATGCATATACGCTGACGTATACACCGTTTGAACACTAGTACCCGTACTACCCTCGCATGGTCGCTGCAGTCGTCGAATTGTACACTTCCGGTTCGCCCTAGTGATTCGAGTGAGAAATATCGAGGAGGCAAAAGTGAAAGTATAAGCAGAGATCGCCGGAGCCCATGTGGTGGAGTGTACTACTCGAATAGTTTATTCATCCTTTAGCAGTCGAAGCATCAACAGCTAAAAATCCAGACATGGCAGATCTCGATGATTTTTTCGCCAAGAAAGATCGTAAGAAGGCGAAAGGAAAAAAATTTACTACTACGGATGAACTTGCGAAAAAGCTAGAAGAAACTGGAAAACGTGTTGAAGTTAATAAGACGAAGCCTAAGGAGAAACTTGGAAATTCGGAGGACGAGGAAAATACGCAAGTACAGGTAAGGAAATTCAGAATTTCTTTTTCAAGTCTTCCCTTCGTATTAAAAGAAAACACCCCTATTTTCGATTCTTGTTGACTTTTTGTCAGCAAGTCGGCAAAGATCAGCCTGCTGCCATGTTTGTTCTCGCAAACGTCACTGCCACTTCCAATGTGACGCGAGAATAAATGTGACTACGGCTCATCCTCGCCGGCTAGTACGAGTCGAAGGTTATGTAACACTTGTTCCTGAGGGCTTTTCTCAAGCTGGAGGAAAATTGGCAAATTTCATATTCCCTTTTTATATTAGGCTTGAATGACTCGACATATTGTTACCTTAGCATCTGTTAATGTTTTCTTGTAGGAAGATGATGAATGGAAGGAATTCGAAGAGGAAAAGAAGGATTATTCTGGATTAAAAATTGGTAATCTAACGGTAAGCGAAAATGTGAATACTGAATCCGATACTGAGAGAGGAAACAACGACAATTGCGTAGAAAATGAACCGACGGACAGTGGTAAAATCAGTGGACCATGGAAGAAAACGGATCAACCACCCGAGCCTGAACCACAACAACAACCACAACAACAACAACAACCAACAGCTACTGTTGGTGGTGCTTACAAAGCGCCGCATATGAGAAATGTTCAGGCGTCGGCCCCGTCAAGACTGAGATCAATAAGAAATGTTGCACCGGATATCAATAACCAAGAGTACTTTCCAACATTAAACTCAAAACAGGCATCAAATGACAATTCTGGACCATGGGGCAGACGGTCAGTGTCCACTAATAAACAAAATAATAGATACAGAAATTGATGAGCCCAAAAATATCAAATTGTCAATATAGCCTTTGTTTTGTTCACATAATCATTCGAATACATTATTCTTTGTGGAATATTTTTTAATATCAAATTTATAGATTTGTTTCGATATTTACAAAACTTTTTCTGAAATGTAAATGTAAATTGTATATAACAATATGTTTATGTCAAACTGATCAGTTGAATATATATAATCTTTTTTTGAATATTTTTTTATCATGCCTTATTGCACTTCATTAACTAACATTTAAATGTTCATCCCCAAACATTTATGTTCCTTATAATAGTTAGAAATAAAGCAATAAATTTCGATACATTAACTCTATTAAAGTTTTGATAAATTTGCAATAGTAATATTTTTACCCTTATATTATTCGTTGATCAATAATGTAAAGTAATCTGTTATTACATTTTCAGAATACTCAAAATGTAAAATTATGTACACCCTAATAATTTAAGTTTAGTCCACTCCAAAGTTCATTCCAACTTTTCGAGCTTTGACGCCATAAATAGCAAATAAAGTTGGTATAATCTTCATCTGAAACAACCAAGATTATTCTAAAAATACAATAATCTCCTTTTTTCGATTTCTTGGTGGTGGTTAGAAAAAAAGCGTGATGTTGCAGAGTTTAAATGCTAAATTTCTCAACAATCCGGACTCATGTGGGCCTTTATCAAAACTAATACGGGTGTCGGTCAAAATGCATAAGAGCCAAATATACGAAATTATACTAATCAAAATGCATGACCTATTAAAATTTGTAAGGGTAAATTTCTAAAAGTTTAGATTCCCGAATAGTAAAATTACGAACAGTCAAAAAGCAGAAAGGTTCAACTTCTTGAGTGATTGAAAAATCCGGACGTTCCTATTTTCGGTATACGTTAAAATTTCCAGCAGATTTAAATTCTAAAACATGAGATTTTTTCAACCTGACTTGAGACCTCGCACATATTCTATATGCTGCATCTACTCAATGGTTGATTTCTATACCTACAATAATGTAATGTAACTATACTTGCAATTGTCTCGCCCTTGTAAAAAATGAAGCATATTGTACTCTTAAATGTCATTTAATGCATAAATTTAGATTCGATAAGCTTGCTACCTTTCTACCGGGACATCCTTCTGTTTGTTGGTTTTAACGTCCAAGAAAGTAATTTTACCGTTTTGTTTAAATTAGGTGGTAAATTGAATTTTTTGATGAATTGAATTGAAAACATCTACAGACGACTCAAACCTTTTTCGTGGTATAATAAAAAAAAAAAAAAACACAAGATACTTATTTCACTTTCAGAATAATCTTGGTTACGATTAAAAACATTTACAAAATTGGAAATACTCTTTGTACTAATTTCGTTTTCTATTTATGATGCTGGAGTGTAATGAAAATTATCAACAAACTGTATATATGGCAGTTATGCATCCTTTTTCCCCCTAAATTGTAAAAATCACTATTTTACTTGTTTTGTACACTTTTTATAAGTAAAGTAAATAAAACCGAATAAAATAAAAAAACAATTGCATGATTTTTATTGAACTACGACGTTACGAGGCAGGTTTTCACATTTAACATTAGTTGCATTTTTAAATTATAAATAAGATTCTTCAAATGGTTGGCCAACAAATTGAAGTAATCTGTTTTTGATTCAGGAAACGAGATGAAGGAAATTTCGAAGAAGTACGTAATCGAGGAGGTAGTCGAACGTATAACGCACAAGAGCCTCATGCTCAGACTGCAAAACTGGCACTGGACAACAAATATGGTGCACTGTCGCAAGATCAAAGCTGAGAAAAGGAAATTTCTTTAGGCTAGGGATCTTTTTTTTAATGTAATGTAAAAAAAGAATGGAAGAAAAGCAAGAAAACGTGGGATTACTGTAGGGAATTCTTGAGGTGCTACGATGTGAGCCACTGATTTACACAGCTGATTGATTTTTGTACAGCGAACAACATTAAATTGTGATTATTTATAGTAAATTTCTATAGCACGCTTGTGAACAAATTGCCTGAGAACTATTTCAACGTTGAAAATTCTCATGTGTACGATGTCTCGAGATAAGCTTTAGACATGGATACTCTTTTAAGATAAAACAAGTGACGAAACGCGTTTCTTCATTTATTGGAAAGGCGCGATTTGTCACATTAGATCGTCGTATAATTTCGCACGTGCATTATTGTGTAATTCGTAGTAGAATTGTAGGAAGATTTTTTTACCGAAGCCTTCCTTGATGTTATTGTAAACCATAAAGGAATTTACCCAATTTCGTGATCGCCCGATCATCAGGTCGCTCTTGTACCGGCAATAGAGAAGACGATAAAAAGCTCTGTGAGACTTGTTTATCGAATATGTGTCTTTTGTTATACAGCAGCGAGCTACATTGATCATTTGCACCACTGTCAGAGATAGAATGAGTGAAAACGATCGAATGGTAGATTCATTTTAGGAAAAACGTTTTCGAGTGAGTACATGTTATGCAAAATGTGACTGGTATATGATCGGTGAAAACTTCAATAAAAAATTAACATAAACTGTTTTGTGTTTTTATTTTAATTCAACTAGATGGCTTGTAATGAAAACATTTATATATAAAAATATTTTACAATTCTATTTTTGGTTGATGTATATAGCTGATTTTAGACAGACTCAAAGGACATCGCTTAATTGTGCATGGTCTATTTTGCTGCAATTAATAATATATCTGCATTGATTTTGTGTCATTATTACTTATAAACATGTAGCATATTTTTACATCAAGATGCCTTGACATCTTTATGATGATCATACGACTTATCTCGAAGGTACCTTTCGGCATATTTCAATTTGTGGCTTCCCTCATTGGTATAAGAAGTATACATCGTTTGCTCCAAAAGAGATTCATTGAACTTTGGTAATAAATAAATCCACGCCTTCATGGATTCACCGATCTGAAACAAGAACACATCAAAGTCATAAACGTCGTATAAATTTAGGAAAAGACTAGAGTTACTTACATCTTCGAAATTAGCACCAGACTTTATGTCACTTTCAGGGGCCATTAAAACATCTTCTTCCGATCTTTCATAAAACGACGGATGCTCCTCCAACTCGTCCAACTTCTTTAGCATTTTACTATCAATGTCGTAAACTTCTCCTAATATTTGCTATGCGTGTCGATGTTCACAATGCAAATTTTCTTTTATTCCTAAGATATTTTAAATTTAAATTTATTTAATGAAATTTGAAGTAACTTACATTTCCAGCTCCGGCTTTCTTCAACATAAATGGGATATTATATTTTGTAGCGATTACAAGAGGATACTTTGCTAGTGTCTTTCCCAGCCCGAGGAACTTGGCATACCCATTTTCCACGTTAGTAATTAGCTCGTGATTGGGTTCACCGCGCTTCAGCGTTCCATACAAAAAAACCCGATGGAGCGGACTTTTGAACAAATTCTCGTACATTTCGAAATGATGTTTAATTCAACGTCAGAGCAAAATTGACATATGTATCTACTTATGAAAAGCTTCAATTTATTACTTCTTATTTACTTATGCTGCAAGATGATGCGTCAAAACATATAAATTATATATATGTTTCTATTTCGATAAACTCTAGTTTTCCTTGAATGCAGATTAGGTATACAGGCATGCAGCCGGTATTAATATAAATCGTTTTATCGCAATTCTTGGTATTGATCGTCTGATCTTATCAAAAGTCAATACCATATGCGAAAAATGTGCTTATATATATTTTTCTCGGTATTAATTAAGATTCTCGCGACAAATACCGAATGTTCACAATAAAGTTCTCAATATAAAGATGAGAAAGTCGTGTTATTTTGATAAATTTAGGTGATGGGCGATCTGTCATAAAGACTCGATAAAAAATAATAAACGTCGACTATGTTATAGTTAGGAACTCGCGATTTAAAAGCGCATCGCGCAAAAAGAAAACATATAAACATTCGCCAGAGGTCGCGCCTATCGAACAAATCATGTACGATGTCTTTTTCTATAATGCCTCGGCGCAATTAAAAAATTGTTTGTAATTTTACGAAATGCGAAATTGAATTTTTAGGAAATTGCCATTTTGAATTTTACCTTGCGGCGAACGCGCTCGTTTCATTGGTTACTTTCCAAGTCTATATAGTATGTATATAGAGCGTCACGTGATGCGCAGAATATAGTAGACAACGTCGTTGGCGTTGTTCCTATTTCTAACATTTTAAATATCGTACTCGAGAAAATTATTCAATCTACTGAAATCAAATAGTAATATAATAATACAATATTATATTTGATTATATCGGATCTTACTCCAATTTACCAACTTGATGACGAAAAATCGGAGCTTACCAAAAATTGAGGTGTAGGTATATATATCAAAATACAACAGAGCAATAAAAGGTTCGATTAATTTCAAATCTTTTATTACATATATAAAAGAATAAACCTTTAAAATTTGAAATTTAAGATCTCTATCTATGAATACTTACAATTTGTACAATTCAACAGACTGATGAATCACGATATTTTGTAGCTAAGATCTTAAAGTCGACTTTAGGAGAACTGCAAAATGGCGGAAAAAAAACTGCAGAAAAACCTACATCGAGTAAATCATCGATTCTGTCCGTAATAACTAATATAATTTCCAGGCAGGAATACTTTCTCAACACCAAAAAACCATCATAAATATCCCTGGTCAAAATGATGTTCATTTTAGTTGTAAAGAAATAAACAGTCCACAAAAAAGTAAAATTATGGCGATTGTCCGTGCGTTTTTTCCGCAGTAAAAAAAAAAAAAAGATTAAAACATCAAAACTTAGATTAACAAGAATTCAGAAGTATTCGTTCTAGAAGAAATGAATCCATTTTTAATCATTTTTAATCCTTTTTAATCCAAGTTTTCAACTATCTATCTTTTTTTTTTACTGGGTTATCAAGAATTAACGAACATTTTAAAGATGGCGATTATATACCTATATGAGTGATTGTGTTCGAAAGGGCCCGTTTTCGACAAATTTGTGAGAAAATATTTTTTGTTGAAATAAAATACTTTCATTTGTGAAATATTCGTTACGGATACATTACAGAGTGAAAAACTGAAGTTGCACAACATTCATTGTTATTTATTATAAATTTTATATTCTTAAATGTTAATGCATTGATATCCCAGAAATCGGAATTGGATTAAAATGGATTAAAAATTTCAATTCCTTCCTATTCGTACTTTGAATTCGTTAAAATGTATTAAAATAATGGAATAAATTCTGAAGAGAATTAATACATTTCTATGCAATTTGACAAATATACTATTTTATATGACATTATTTATATTTGGTTGCAAACTTATATTTGAATGCATTTTAATCGAAAAATATTAATTTCTTATTTTATAACCGTAAATGCATTTAATGCGTTTGAATGCAAATTTACGAATTAAAAATTGTTGTAGTCCATACATTTGCATTCCAAAATAATAATCGATTCATTGCTGGTAAAAAATTGGATACAATCGTATAGAATCGGATTCCAATTCTATTCGGATTTTAAAGAAACGAATAGAAATGAATACATTTTATATACATTTATTTCTGGATTTTTACGATTATGGATATTTACGAATAGAAATGGATACATTTTCTATACATTTCTATCAGTTTCTTTAAAATCCGGATAGAATTGGAATCCGATTCTATAAGATTCTCCACTTTTTTACCGGGGTTAAAATGTGGATATTGTGAATGCGAAATTATAAATAGAGAAATTTTGAAAGGAAAAAATGTTAAAAGGAAAAAGTTTCTTATTTTGAATGAAAAGTGATGGATTTAAAATGAATGAAAATAAACGAAATGTATATTTTTATACATCATATATTTTTTAACATTTAAAAGTTTTTATATACAAGGTTGTATATCTTATGATTAAAATGTACTAATGGGTCATTTCATCGAGAATATTATTTTTTGATTCAAATTGATTGAAATCTAAATGTTCATATTCAAAAATCCATTAACAGCTCACTTATTATATTTAAGAATATTATTTTTGGATTCACATGGATTCACATGTATTCAAATTAAAAATTGCCAATTCGTAATAACGAGTAGGAATGCATACACAGTCTGTATGAATCAGACATGTATTCCCGTGAATTAAAAAAATCAAATTTTCTATTCATATGAACAAATAGAAATGCATTACGGATAAAAATGGAATCGTTTTTCCCAAAGTACAAATTCAAAGGCTTAAAATTAATGCATTTCATTACTTTTTAATACGTTTATCCAGAATGCCAGAATCTAAACATATATATGATTGGGATTTGGATCTGGATCTGGAGATATTGCATTCGAGAAGTCTCGGAACATCGCAAAAGCGACATATAATATATTGCTAGAATGTTTCGTTGGAAATATTGCCGAGTATTTTGGGTGAAATATTCTGGAACTATTTTATTTGCAACATTCTAAATATATATCATGATTCGGAGAATATTCCATGTGGCATTCGCAATTCTTCACAACACTATTCCTTTCATCAGATTAACTCGAAACTCGTTACTCGGGGGTTTTCGGGGCCGCTGATTACGAATCCGATATCAGATTTTCGTAATTCAATATGGCCGATCCAATATGGCGGTCCTGATTTTTTTCCTTCATCGGCCCATCAGTAATTCTGCAATTACTGTACATTCCACGAATCGCAGCTATTTATATAGTGAACTTATATAACAAAAATTGATTTTAATGGATCGAGGTTGGAGGTGTACATTTACTCTTGTCTTAGTACAGGTAAATTAACGTAGTTTCGTGGTACCGATCTGGTAAAATAAGAGGGGTTCTGTCCAACGTATAGTTGCACGTCTAAAAAAGCACCAATTTACAACTTTTGCATCCCTTCGCGTCCATTTTTCTTAATGCCCATTACAATATATATATATGATGTGACTTTCACAGTTTACGTATATAGTTACTTGAAAATAGTTCTTAAAATATTCTATAAGCCTCGCGCCTTCGCCATTGAATACATCGCACAAAGCCAAGTTCAAATCTGGAAGAGTGCGCATGCGCATACGCGATTTCCTCTCGTTCCAAGCAGTTCCGTTCGAGCCGGGAAGTTTCGCTTAGCTCATCGCTGAATCTCGGGCTCAAAAGTGCCAAATAGTTGTCGGAATCGCGGGATTTCCGTAAAATAAGTACTTTTAATCCGTGAAGGAAAAACAATGTCGGGTGACGCGCAAACGAGAAGACGGAAAGACAAGAAGAGACGAAGAGGTAGGCGATTTTGCCCTGCGCCCGAGAAACTTTCGTAACGACGGCGAATCCCATCGTCGGAGATATTTTTAGAAGCTTCTGTTTTCCTTATTTTCGTCCCTCGAAAATGCGCATCTTCAATTGACATTTCGTGCACTTTAAAACTAAATACACGTGGCCGAAAAATGACCCTTTAAAAAACTACATGTCGAGGTTTTTCGCGTGAATGCCACGTAAATTCGAAAAGAAAGGAGTATTTTCGCCCCGAGGACATTATCATCGACAAAATCATATTATAAGGTCGTAATTGAAAAAAAAACAATAATGACGTTTGGAAATATACTAGAAATCATTCTCAGTTGCAAAGTATTTTACTGTCGCTCGCAACGACTGACTTATTGTCTTATTGTGTAGAGAGGTACAGAAATGCATTTAAAATCTGAAAACTTAAAACCGAAGTGGTTCAGGTGCGTATATCTATTTTTACGAAAAGTTGCATAATAAAAAGACGAGAATAGGTGGCCCGATTATCGTCTAGTGTTTCCCGCGCTCCAGTATATGTATATACAAATCTTTCCGCGTTTTGCAAATTTTCGGAAATTTTCATTATTTTTTCAAATTTTTTTAAATGGTTTTTTTATTTATTGCATTGCGTCTTTTTATTATTACACATTATACACTGATCTATATGATGTATAGATCAGTGGTCATCGAGATGTCATTGTTCAAACTATTAAAAATCTATGGAACAATGATTTTTGAAAAAAAAAAAAATGTTTTGTACTACAATTGTCATTGTTTACTTTTTTTTTTAAATATAATAGTGTACTGAAAAAAAAAAAAAATATTTAACGAAGGACGTCGCAAGAACCAAAAATTGATTGTCAAAACAATAGAAAAGAGATGAAAATAGGTGGTACATATATGGAACATTAACGTACTGGTGTGGGGCCAATTAGCCGCATTGAAGGGCAGAAAGGGCCGTAATAAAAAAAAAAAAAAAATATATGGAACATTAAATTGAAAAACTATTGAACTTTTAACCATTTAAGGACCAAACGTATATAAATTTTCATCTTGAAGTTTGACATTGGATTTTAGTATTTAAACTCCATGGGAAAAATTTCTGCAATAGACATTTTTTATTAGCCATGAATCACTCTACCCCATGAAACATGACACAATATAAACAAATTTTCGAGTAACATAAAATTGTACAGGATTCTTTTTTGTTTTATTTGTGATTTATTAAATTTTATTATGTATTATGGTACCTGCAATAGTCATAATAATATCGCGTCAAATGTGTTATCCGATAGAGGCATTAAAAAAAAAAAAAAATTTCCAAAATGGCGGACACAAAATAACGATAAAAGTGAATTATCATTTGTAATATCACAGCCATGCGTAAAAAAACACAAACCTTATAATGAATTTTTCTAAAACTCAGTATTCATACGTTTTGGAGATGTCGAATCGTGAATCTGATTTTTAATTTGTTTTTAATAGTTTTCAACCGTTTTTATGGCTTTGAACCGTATTTAATGTTTTCAACAGTTTGTAAAATAGTTTCGTCTGTTTCTCATCAATTTTTTAATGTTTTCAACAATTTTAAAAATAATTTCAACCTTTTCAAATAGTTTTCAAGCGTGTCTAATGGTTTTCAACCGTATTTAATGGTTTTCAACCGTATTTAATGGTTTTCAACAGTTTTTTCAGGTGGTTTCAACAATTTCTATAATAGGATGAAAATCCATGTTCAATGTTTTCAACAATGTTAAAAATAATTTCAACTATTCTAAATGGTTTTCAACCGTATCTCACGTTTTCAGCTGTATTTAATGGTTTTCAAACGTTTTCAAACGTTTTCAAGTGTTTTCATCCATATGTAATGTTTTCAACAATTTTAAAAATCATTTCAACCATTTTAAATTTTTGACTGTATCTAACGATTTAAACTGTTTTTATGGTTTCCAACGGTTTTTGATGGTTTTCAACAATTCTGATTCGTTTTCAAGCATGTTTTTAATGTTTTCAACAATTATTAAAATAGTTTCAATTATCATCAATAGTTGGTAACAGTTTTTAAAATGGTTTTCAACTGTATTTAATGGTTATCAATAGCTTTAAGGTGGTTTTCAATTGTTTTTAATTGTTTTCAACAATGTTAAATGTTTTCAATAGTTTTCATAATAGTTTCAACTGTAATCAATTTTTAAATGGTTTTCAACCGCATTTAATGTTTGAGCAATTTTTAAAATAGTTTCAAACGTTTTCAATGGTTTTAAACTGTACTTACTCGTTTTTAATGGTTTTAAACTGTATTTACTCGTTTTCAACGATTTTTCATTGCCTTATCAATGGTTTATTTTTTATAAAAAGACACTCACACTTTACGAAATTTTATCAAAATGAAAAATCGAAAACCAATTTGAATGGTTTCCAACTGTATCTCACGATTTCAACGGTATTTTAGTTTTTAAGATGATTATCAAGCGTTTTTAATTGTTTTCAACAGTTATTAAACTAGTTTCAACTGTTATCAATGGTTGGCAGCAGTTTTTAAATGGTTTTGAACGGCATTTAATGTCTCGACAATTTTTAAAATATATTTCAAACCTTTTTGTTAATGGTTTTCAATTCCATTTAATCGTTTTCAACAGTTTTTCATTGCATTATCAATTGTTTATTTGTACTCGTTTTTTTTTCACGTTAATCGTTTGTAATAAACCTACTACTAAATAAATACATTTTTGCGAGAGTCTAAAAAAATATAAATGATTATGTATGAAATGTAAAATTATCTCGAGAAATGGATCGATTTTCATGGTGCGTTTTTAAGTATTACTTCACATTTCGTCAACACTCGAAGAGCTTTCAGTGTACAATTTACACTTAAATTGAGCCAATTTAGTTTTTTTTGTAACACGAAATGATGTAGTTATTACAGTTTTGATAACTTAATGCGTGTATACAATTCGCTTTTGATTTTGTATATAGATGACGAAGGCACGCCACCTCCAACGCTTATCAACACTTCCGAACTGGCAAACGAAAATCTCTCATTACATGTACACAAGGAATGTGCTACCGGAGGAAATTGGTGCTCTAGGATCATTTTCTTCTCCCTAATGGTCACCCTTCTGGGCGTCGTGGTCCTAATTATTGTTGAACATCGCGGCGAAACTGACGGTATCTATGACTTTTTCACGTTTTTACAATTATTTTAACATTGATTATATAAAAAACTTCTTCGTATCCACAAATTTACCACGAATAGAAAATGCGTATAATAATTAGTGGAAAAGTTCATTAATTCAAATTTATATATAAAACGCAATTTTTTTTGTGACACCCCGTATTTTAATTTTGTTTGCATTCCTCTATTATAACATTTCTCCTCATTTGTTCTCCCATTGTTCGACCTGTGATGTGACGTCAGTTCATTGTTGGAAATGGACCGAAAGAAGGCAACAGTGTCGTTTTCTCTATTTCGAACCTCCAATAGTGGAAACGAGGTGAAAAACGATAAAATAAGGGCGAGCCTCCCTATTGCTTGACCGGGAAAATTAAAATAAGGGGGGTGGTGGTCCAACTGTGGACCATTTCAATAATTTTTAATTAAGATTAGGTTCTTGCTCGACAATTAACCTAATAATGTTGTACATCCATTTATTCGTTTCATTTCTTCCTTTTTTCTTCACCGCGCACAGTTGAAATCCCAGTTGCTTCTTCACCCTGGGCGCTGCTTTTCGAAGGATGGATCGATGATACGTCACCTAGCCATGAAGAAGAATCCAACCTAAAAGAAGACGCAGAAGATGATCATGATGATCATGATGATGAAGACGATGAGAATGACGAAGAGGAAGAGGAAGAAGAAGAAGAAGACGAAAAGGATGAGGAAGAATCGGTAGAGGGACAACAAACGGAAGAGGCTGAAGAAGATGTATCTCGATCGAAGCGAGAACTTGATGAAGGTTTAGGATCTGATGAAGAAGTTGATCAACGTGACGTCTATCAATACGGTCAAGGTAAGATGTATTATTTATTTTAACGAAATGACAGAATAAGCTCACGTATATTATTTTATATTAAATATATTTATACATAATATTATTTATTACATATATATTACATATGTATATATTACAAGTATATAATTATTTTATATATTTTATTTATATTTCATTTAGTTTTATACATAATTCAAGAAAATATTTATTTATTATAAATGTATTAATAAATATAAATAATGTGAAATGCTTTTACAATTCTGTATCATTATCTGTATCATAAAACGGGCATATATATCGATGTAAGTATTTATTTTGTATATATATATTACGCATTATAATTTGCTTAATTTTTTTAGCTTATGATTTTTTTTTATTGTATTGGAGTGATTTTTGCCTATGAAAAAAAAGTGAGAAAACAAGTGACCTGTGTATTGCAATTAATTCGTTCATGAGAATGAAAACTTTATTGATTATTAATAACGCGATGTTATTGAATCCACACGAATTCGAAATCAATTCGAATCAAATTATCAACATCTCTAATTTAATTTTTTGCATACTTACTTAGATACATACGTAGAAATTTCGACGTCGGTGTCAAATAATTGATCCGGATTCACCGGAATTAATTCCGACGAATCCGACTCTATTCGAATTGAAAGCGTATCCAGTGTTGTTCTTATATAAATTAAAAAAAAAATGTTATTAATGTATCGTTTTTTATTGGAGGGACTCAATTTGACCGTCGTGACATAACACCGAATTCGATCGGATTGGGATATCGATATGTTCGCATTTCGAGTCGCTCGAATTCAATCGGATTGAAAATTTTAAATTTCTTCGAATTCTACGAAGTCTTTCAATTAAGCAGTCGGGATCGATTTTGAATTGACACGGATTCAAACGAATTAAAATCACATTTTTTATTTCGAGATCGATTCGTATTCGAGTGAATAAAATCGAACCGTGACAGACCTCAGAATATAATACAGATTCAATTGAATTGAAGAATCCCAGTACGTGAAAACGTATTGTAATGGATTCAGTGGAATCAATGAACGAATTCATTTGCAAAGAATCGAATTCACAAGCATTAAATTCTAATATTAACATCTATGCATTTTAATTCATATCAATCCAGAAATAATCATTACGTATACACTTCGAAATTTATTTAATTTAATTTCAAACTTTCGTATATATTGAAAAGCATAGAATTTAATTTATAAATATCATTCCTGGATTTACATGCATTGGAACATATTCAAGTATAGACATGAATTTCGTTTACTAATCAAAGTTCTATTAAAATGGATTCAGCAGAGTCGATATTTATAAATTAAATTCGATGCATTTGAATTCATACAGGGTGTCCAAAAAGTCTCGATACGCCTGAATAATCTCTCAGGCGAAATATTTAAAAATAATGAAAAAGTAAAAGTCGTTTTTGGAATTTGACCTTGAGCTTGACCTTCAAGGTCATTTCAATGTTAACTTTATTTATTTATTTTTCCCTTTTTTTCTTTAATGACACAAACGTGTACTCGTCGAGTCGCAGGTCAAGGTCGACCTTCAAGGTCATCGGAAGGTCATTGAAATTAACCACTTAATTTTTAAACGGCTTTCAAAGGCGCCCAGTGAATTAACCCTAAATGTAAAAAATAAAGAACAAAGTTATCCTTGAGGTGACATTGAAGATCAAGCTCAAGGTGAAATTCGAGGTCACCATTCTCGTTGAAAATTGCTCCGCGAGAGTAAGCTTGACCTTTTTCAGAAACACCTATTAACCGGTCCCGCCAAAACCCAATCGCAAAACCTCATATTCATATTTCAATGACCTTCGGCTGACCTTCGAGGTCAACTTCGACCTGTAGAACTTGAGTATACATATATTTGGGCGTAAAATTTTCCGCTATTTACTCGGGAACCTCAATAATCCCCTAGTTCAATCTCTTTTCCGTCTTATTTCCACAATTCTTCAATCTTTTTCAATAAAAAATTGCGTCAAATTGCGAGTTTCTCGTACAAAGTATAAACCTTTATTTCCAGCATTGCTTTATAAAGCATTGCTTCGGTATATTTTAGAAGAACAAGGCACCTTGGAGGACGAGGGTTACAGCCAAGAGGAAACTTACGAGGACGACAATGACGACATGCATACTTTGGAAGAAGTCGAAAATACCAGCGGTGACGAGGAAATGAATCAGGAAGACGTCAATGACGGGGATAACGATGACGACGACGATGATTTTGATCGCAGCCTCGCTAATGACGACGTTAATCAAACGAACGAAGACGGTGAATTTTTAAACATTCCGAATGCCAAAGATATCGACGATAATAGTGACGAACCGTTAGAAGAAGTATGTAAGAGTTCGTAATAATGTACAATTTTCACACTTCTATTTCTTCACCTCATATAAATTGTTTCTGTTTAAATTGATCCAGGCTGTCTGTAAATTTTATTCTACTCCTTTTCCGAATCAGATAGAGTCAGTTTTCCACAATATATAGCTTCTTTCATGTTAATAAATCGAATCAAATTTCTTACTCTTTTGTCGTCTGACTATTAGACTTTCATGAAATGACTTGCAAGATCGATTATCGAAAATTTAAATGATCCAGAAACACATGATAGATTTTTTTATGAGTGCGTTGGTTTTGGGGTCCAAACTTTAATTCTTCAAACTAAAACCAGTAATGAATAGGTCGAAGGAGACGAACAGGAAGAGATAGTAAATGACATTATGAACGACGAAGAACCAGAAGAAGTCGAGGAGGAGGAAGAAGAAGAATCTACAAGTAGTGAGTATTAAAAAAAAAAAAAAAAACGTTTTCATTTCTACAAAAAATTGATTTTGAGGTTATGTTCAGTTGTGAGTTCACGCTATAACTTTTATAGGTTATGTTTGATATAAAAATAACCTCAAAATCTGCATAATGTGAAAACTGGACAGATCGAATTGAAAGGGTGAAAAATTGTGGTGATTTCAGTGGCAGTGAAGTTCGGAGTCGGTCTCGCACTAATCGTCGCCGCACATTTCGTACTGGTTAGACGGTGGACCAATGGTAAACAAAATGTTATGTTTTCTCTCTTGCGCACCTAACACCATGAATTCTCTGCCAGTAATATAATCAGTCTCTGTATACACTCGATTGAAAAATGCTCAAGGAATATGTCGTCGTGACGTGTATCATTTATTTCTTCAGAATAGAATGTTTCTTCAACATTTGCCACCAATTTGATAACCAGAAACAGCTGGTGTCCTCCCTGGTGAAAATGTCTGTAAAATCATATGATAAATCATATGAGATTTTGATATTTTCAGCAGGGCTACGACCGGTGAACATTTCACGTTAAAAAAACAATAATTTACGTATTAAAGTTACTGTATAATCTCAAACAGTATAAAAATTGTATGAGATTATAATGTCATTATTTTCAATCGAGGCTTTTCTCTTCTCTTAATGTGTATAATTACTCACTTTCGTGTTGCCCTCTCTCATGTACGTAGATTCATAGAAGTCATCCATTAAATGTGTTTAGTGCGCTTGAATGGAAACCATCCAGTAAACGAAAAAAGGATTGAATAGTCAGAAATGGTCAGAGATTGGATTAAAAAGTGATAGAACTTTCATGAATCCTTCTCTATCATTTTCTATTCAACTTCCGACCCCTTTCTGACGCTACAATCCTTTATCGTTTACTGGGCATTAACATGTTGTATGCCATCGCATTAGTGACTAACTGATCATATTTTGTTGTTACGTAACTTGTTTCGACAGGTAAGTACAATCAATCGTTAGATGAGATATTATGCACCCATCAGTAATCGGAATTGGATTGAATTGGATTGAAATGGATGAAAAATTTTAGTCCATTCCTATTCGTACTTTGAATTCGTTAAGCAGTATTGAAATGGATTAAATTCTGAATCAAAATATATAATATATTTCTATTTAATTTGTTTCAATCAAAATTTCTAAAGAAGAAAATGTATTTCTATTAATCTGAATCGAAAATGAGTTTTCCCAATAAAATATGCCATTATAATACACTGTAATTGCAACTTACATATAAAAAGCTTTTGCGTTTGAATCCATCGGAATGAAAATATAGTTTTCTTCAGCTAGGTCAACCTGGAAGGTCCAAGTCGGCAAATCGCTTTGTTTTATACCCCATAATTTAAGGCTCATTTTAGGCTAATTTAATGCCCCAATGCCGAATTTAATGCTCCTTATTTAGACATAGAAACGCATGGGCCTGCTAACTTGACCGCCAAGCTGGAAGAACCACTCTGAAAAACAGGCAAACACGTGTTTTTAAAAAAATCTGTTAGGTTAGGAATTTAAGGCTCATTTAAGGCTCCAAGTATCCGCAGATACCGTTGCGATAGGTAGCAATCCCTACGAAGGGCGCTATAGGGTCCAAATTACAAAGACAAAGACTCTTAAGGTGGCTCGGTCACGAAGGGATGTACGGTATATGTGAACCTACTTAAAATTTCAAACAAGGATTAAAATACATTATAAGAAACGGTACAATTTTTTTTCAATTTTTTTCTGCATTGTACGAATTTTTGACGGAGCTACGTTAAAATGATTGCATTTCAATACTTTTTTATCCATTTGCGATTGCTGGCCGATTTATCTTTTAATTGATTAAATGCTCGTTATTAGAACTTTTTGTTTTGTAAAATTTGTTCGTAAAGTTTAATACTTATTGAGAAAAAAATCGTAAAGCTATTTATTACAGTCATGTATAAAAACAGCTGTTTCTGTGGTCGCCATTTTGAATTTCAATTAAATTACTATCCTACTATCTTTTAGTGTACTCCATTCGATCCAGAGTTTTAGCGCCCTCCGATAACGGATGATTGTTCAGATCCACGATTATTTGGAAGGAAATATCAGATTTTTTTGCTGTTTTTCAGATTTAAACAGCCGTATTTTAATAATGGAGGAAAATATCTTCAGTCTGAAGACGAATTCGGAAAGTGCGGAAAAGAGTACAACAAATTTTACCTAAAAAGTATAGCGATTGAAAAATAAAAAAATTTTATTCAAGTTTGGGCGTAAACGGGTTAAACAGAAAATAATATAACTGATTGAAAAATCGGTTTTTCAAATATTTTGACCTTAAAAATGATTTTAAAAAATGTGAAAAAATTCATGTCACTTTAGATTTATCTAAAATATATATTTCTGAATTTTTGTAGATTTTTCTGGTCTTTTGAGGTTGCTACAGAACAAGAAAAGGGTAAAAATGTGGTTTTTTGAATTTTTGAGGGCCTTCTATCATAAAAAATTATTATTTAAAAATATATTCTTAAAAACACAAGAAAAATACATATTTCTTGTGTAGGAGCATTTGACCTATATCTTATCCTTGTTAAAATTTCTATACCTGGGTACATAACATTTTTCAAAAGCAAACCCATAATTCTTGTGGAGCGGATATACTTATGAACTGAATTATGTGACATTTTTTGTTTTATTGCTTATCAATTACGATATTATTCTTTCTATTTCTCTCATTGATTATTAAAATGTTTAAATTCATTATGTAAAGTAAAATATTTTTCCTAACCTTTTCGAAGTCTATCCCTCTTAGTAAAATGGAATTCAATGAATTCAAACGGTTGCAATCGGAAATTTCATTCGGAATAACGAATCCGAGTAATCAATCGACCTCATTTCGTACTATTATTAAACGGAACAAATCGGAATCATTCCAGGTAGACATTTCAAATTCACGGTCGGTTTCGCTTCATTTCGGTCAGATTGTAATTTTCGTGTAATCCGGGATTAGGTCGTATTAGGCCCGATTAGGTCCGGTTTTGAATATTCTGAACTTTCGGGCTGGGTCGATTTAATTCCGTTTAAGCCGGATTGAAATCATCGGATTAAATGGGTTTCTGTCAGATAAGATCGGTTTACAATCGTCAGAAGTTTCACTCGGATTAGACCCATTCCGGTCGGATTATTAGCCGGATTAAAATCGTCGGATTAGGTCGTTTTCGAATGGATCGAGTATTATATAAATCATATTTTAAAAAAATCAGAAATTTCGAAAAATAATAATAATTTTAAAACTGACTTTTACATTTTTTTCATGATTCGAAATTCTTCGAACATTCGAGGAAAGGGATAATTAAACAAAGTTTCATACAGTTCGATCACTTTCCATCTATTCTATGATCTAAACAATCAATCCTTATTGTTTACTGATAGAAAAAAGTAATATAGTAGTAGTTTTGCCAACATTTTCAAGAATTCCTCTTATTCGTCAGGAAATCGTGACATTCCAGAGAAGATAATTGCTGCTGACTTATCGCGTCGAAACACCATAGTCCCGCCAGAAAATCTCACAAAAGTGACAAAAATCAGTTCGGAAAATGCACCGAACAAAGAACAAGAGGAGACGTACAAAATCCTTCGATCGAAATACAAAAATATCGATAAAACTGCCATGGAGGAATTATTTGCGAAAAAAATTGCCGACATTTCGATTTTAGAACGAGGTATATTGCTTATATTTCTTAATTAGATCAATATGATGCTGAAGTTCGAAACGTTGATATATAACGAAAATCATTATATATATATATATATATATATATATATATATATATATATACAGGGTGAGAATAAAAAAAAATCTTTAAACAAAACTTATAATCAGGACAATGGCTTATTCTGCATCATTGATTTTGAACTTAAGGTCAATTTTGAAGGTTATTCGAAGGTGAAGGTCATATTTTTTTTAAATGGAATCTATATTTTTCTTACGTCAACAATAACGATATTTTCAACAAGGTCACGGCAAAGTCGACTGGAGACGAAATTTTCGAAAAATCAAGTTCAAGGTCAAAATAGTTTATTGGTACCGCCTCGCTCCATATCCCTGACAAATTTCTTCTATAACATTTTGTCGTTTCCAACATCTACATTCACCCGAGCTACATAACACTCATTATACATTTGATGATTTTCACAGATGTCACCTTCATTCGACCTTGCCATGACCTTGCTGAAAATATCGCTTTGAACGTAAAATTTTTCGCTCTTTTCAAATTAGGCGTGAAAATTATTAGGGGTTCCCATTAAAAAAAAATTCACCTTCGAATAACCTTCAAAATTGACCTTGAGGTCAAAGCCAATAATGCAGGAAGATGACCCTCGTTGTCCTGGATAACTTATTTTGTTTAAACAATTATTTTTTTATATTTATTTGGAGGGGCTGATTGAACGAAGACCTTAACGATGACCTTGACCTTTGACCCTTGTATTCAAGGTTAAAGTGAATTTTTTAAATGGGAACCACTAATCTTGACACCGTATTCGGAAAGAGCGGAAAATTTCAAATGGTCATTTGTAATTTTTTAAAATAACCTTGAAAAGGTCAAATGTGGAAAGTCGTAATATTTTGAAAAATAAGCGTTTTAAAGAAAAACGTTTCAGACAAAAGTTGTTCACAGGACAATAGTGGTTATCTTTCTGCACTATTGATTTTCACCTTGAGGTCTGTTTTCAAGGTTATTTGATAAGGTTAAAGTGTGTTTTTAGTGAGAACCACTACTACTTCTGACACCGAGGATTCGAGAAGAGCAAAAGTGGTGATTCCCATTAAAAAAAAATCACTTTAACCTATAAACGACCTTGAAAGCAACGGTCAAGGTCATTGTCAAGGTCATAGTTCCATCAGATAATATATATATATATATATATTATCAGTTAAAATGACAACAATGAAAATAATAATTAAATATAATTATTATATTTTGTAAATATTATGTTGCTTTCTTTACAATTTATAAAAGAATAATTTAATAAACAAGGTGAAAAAATTATTATTTTTTAAATGTACAGAGCCAACAAATTTGAAAATTGCGGGACAGGAAAAACAAAATACGACGTTAAAAGACAATACAAAATATGAAAGCGACGATGACGATGGCGAAGAATTCGTTGATGACGAAGAAGACGAGGAGGAAGAAGATGATGAAGAAGATGAAGAAGACGAGGAAGAGGAAGAAGAGGAAGAGATAGAAGAGGTCGACGATAGGGAATTAGTAGCGAAATTAGATGCGAAATATGGAAAACTGCCAACTCCTCCTCCGGATAGTGAAGAAGAGGAGGAGGAAGAGGAGGAAGAAGACGAAGATTACGAAATTGAAGACGACGAAGAAGACGCGGAAGACAAAGAATTATCAGGATGGAAACGTAAATAATGATTTTTTCTATTTGAAAATTTTAAGAATAATTTTTGAACAGATTAATATTGGAAAATTCAAGATATTTTTACTCGAGTTGAAATTTTACATTACGGGGTTTGAAAATTTCAAATTTTCTTTTGTAGATGTAAATGTATAAACAAAATGTAAAGGCAATTTTTGAATTTGTCCAAGGTTTGACATTCGATATTAATTACAATTTTTAAAATAATCTTTTTATTTTATTTTTATTTGCTGTTTTTGCTACTAATGCGTTTATATCTATTTATTGTTGAAGTTGTTTCAATAAGTTTTTGTTTATGATTTTTTCTTTATCTTTTTTGCCTTCGTTATTTTATTAAATTTCACTAATTACTTTCTTTTAAACTTCATCTTTTCGCTTGATCCAATTTTTGTTCATTTTTACCATTCGTACTAACACGTTTTTCACCTTTCGTTTATATTTCGACAACTTTCATTAATATTGTCAGTAGAGGTATTTTTAATTTTATTTTTATTTTATTTAAGGTTACGTTATTGCTCAAATTCTATTTTCGATTTTGAATATTCTTATGTTGAATATTTTGACTTTTCTGAATATAATTCATCTTTTTAAATGAAAGTTATTACATTTTATCGATTTGTGACATTTATCGATTATTGCCACCTTTGTCAGTAGTTATCGGTTTATTTTCTCTCCCTTTTCCTCTTATGTTTCATCAAGTTTTGTTAACTTTCATTAATTTTCCTCAATGTTTGTTCATTTACACTGTTTTCCATTCCCAGTAATCGAAAGAGTATTTTAGGATTCGAAAGTATTCGAAATGGACAAAATAAAGATTTAAAAGGATTACGAAGCTTAAAATATGATGAAACGAATGCATTTTTATTTTGTCCATTTGGAATGCTTTTGAATTTTTTTTCGATTACTGGGTTCCGAGCCTTCAATACATTATTATTATATTATATGTTTACAATGTTTATCAAATAATAATATTCATTTGAAATGTTTTCTTTTTTTTTTTATTCATTTTTGTTACTTTCTTCTATTTTTCTTATGTAAATTATTTTCTTCCCAACAAACGTACACGTGTTATACATTCGATAATAACTTTCTATTGAAAATTTAACTCACCAAAAAGTATTCTGGATTTTACATTCATAACCACTATATATATTCTTCCACTAATTTTAATTGTTATTTTTTATTGTACTGCACCTACTTGACGTAATCGCAACAATATATAAGTCAGTATACAGCTTCGACCGCTGCGAAGATTTATGCAAACACGAAACTCAATTAAAAATATTTTTATAAAGATGTTAAAGCACCCACACTTCCGTCACAAACGAAAACACAATCACGTGCACCTGAAAAAGCGATGCCAAAATCCGGTGGAGCGCAAAGTCACGAATTCGCCATCAACGAATCATCGGACGCCGTTGAAATCCGCGAAGAAAACGAATCGTTCTTCACAATTTTTTAGGAATATTCTTCAATTTCACATTTTCTTTCGAATACGTATGTATTGCACAAGTTTTATCAAGAAACTAAATTATCAAAATCATCTGACTCTATTTATCTTGCAAAAATGAAAAGAATAAGTTATTATTCTTCTATACATTTGTGTCGAAAGCAAGACATTCGGTTCGAATTTCAATTTTCTGACAATTAAACTGTCTTAATTTTCACAAATGAATTCTTTTTTACAGATCGTCGACACTTGATGTTCAAAATATTTATATTCCACCAAGTAGATAGTTTCGTATGTAAGAAACTTAGCTTTTATCGAGTATACGTATAAATAGTTGAAATTCACTTAAAATGTAGGTTGTTCCATCGACACTGACATGCGTATGAGTGGTATAGTAATGTTCGCCACTTAAAAAATTCATGAAAAAAAGTTTATCATTTTATTTTCTACAGTGTTGCGAAAACAGTAAATTTAAGGTATTTTTAAAATTACTACAATTGTATATATCTGTAAATAAAATATAAAAAACTACGTGTCATTGTATCTTGATCCTCTGTCATACAATTGCTCAATTCATATTTTTCAAAATTTAAAATCTCATAGTTTAAAATAAATGTAATAAAAGCACAGAACAACCAAATTATGAGGCAAAGTTACAACGAGGATAGGAATGAAAAATACTCAATCATCGAGTGAATTTTGATTATTACTATATATTTTAATATGTACTACACAATTATACAACAATTAAGATATAAAAGTAAAACGCCGAAAGCGAAAATCGATGATGTCTGATCACCGCTAATCTTTCAACTTCTACAGCTACTGCAGTTTCTTTTACATGACTACCGGTAAACAACGTAACGCTTGAAATATCTTGAAAAATCGAAAGACATTTCGTATGTATTGTCCATGACAAAAACCATAAAACACTTTAGTAAAAAAAATACTCTCCTTACAAAATTCATACAATGCCAAAACACTTCTTTAGTACTATTCAAACAATAATCCGAAACCTTTTTAATATTATTCAAACAGTTTTATTCATGAAAGGTCACAAGACTGACATTGACTCGCTTCGAAAATTTACACAGCATTAAGCGGAAACGATACAAAAAAAAACTAAATATATGAAAAAAAATCAACAAATGCTTCATTCACTTCATGAGCAGTACCCTACAAATATTTCAGTCGGTAAAACTTCATATTCTTGCCCATTTCACACAAAGTTTTCGAGTATGTTGAGTTTCTTACAAAATGTCCGTTCCGTCAGTTATCAACAAAGTTTATTCCGTTTTTTTACATTCTCGGCTTATGTTACGCTGATAATGGCTTGCTTTATGCTGATTATAAACATTAAACAATCTCAGCGAACGAGAATGTATTAAAACGAATTAGGCAGAAAGAGAATTCAATATAAATAATCTGCCCAAATTAAATTATATGCATTTCCATTCGTAGCGTTAACCTAAAATTCAGTAATTTTAAACGTACGAAGCAAAAATGTGATTTCGCTTTCCGACTCGGCCGAATTCGTTTTAACATACCTTCGTTTGCCAAGATGCCTATCCTTTAAAACCAACTTTTAAATTTGATCATTGCGTAATAAACGAGCAGTTTTACAAAAGTATCCCGCGAATTAACACTAAACGCTAATTACTAGATTTTCGACTCATTCGCACGAAAGGAGAATGCTACCGAGTTTTTGCGAATAAATAATAATAATAATGATGAGATTATTTACAATACAAGAGAGTTCACTGAAATATAAAAAGTGCATTTCATCTCAAATGCAATAAAAAGCTTAAAATCGCAAAAAAAAAAACTAACAATGGCATTTTCCTTTCGCGTATACTTTTAATGTCAAAACTGGTATATGTAAATCTATGTAATTC
Organism: Trichopria nigra; assembly: GCA_030522945.1. Classification (NCBI taxonomy): domain Eukaryota; kingdom Metazoa; phylum Arthropoda; class Insecta; order Hymenoptera; family Diapriidae; genus Trichopria; species Trichopria nigra. The sequence continues at coordinate 7,372 of JAPYZR010000213.1, read as the reverse complement.
AAGAATTATTGGCTTTTAATTACTTATCTAACCTAAAAGGATGTCTTTTAGCTTTGCCGTTGCGGATAATTATTTTCCACTTCGCTACCGGTGTTTGTAGTCAAAACATCACAAATCTCCTAACCAATTGGATTCATAAGACTCGTATGATTGATTGCAGGGAAAAACGTTTGTTCCCTTTAGTTTTAAAATACGTATTACGAATATACACCGTCTGGATCTACAAGCAATCAAAGCGAATTCATTGTCTCTTGATTTCGTCTCGAAATTTTCACGATCTCGCGATCCAACATCGGATTATCGCTTACGATAACTGAAAGCGTCATCGAAGGTCACAATTTTCATTTATATACACTAAAAAGTAGAGAAATAACGTCCGGGCACTATTATGTTCTTGTGGTATAAAATGTGACAACTTCGGAAACGCCTTTAACGACAGTACTGATGGTGTCACTGGGCATCGAACGTTGCATCCCAACATTCCACTGCCAAGGTTGCAAACTCCTTCGCAATTTGACGGATGAATCAGATTATACTTTGTTTTTAAACAAACAATCATTTTCGAAACGAATGAATCACGGAAGGCCGAAAGTCATTGTAGCACTCATCGTCGGGCTTCTCTCAGTACTTGTGCCTGTGTCTGTGCTTTCGTGGACTGGGAGACGGAGGGCTGGTCGCTCGGTGTTTAGAGGGTCGTACGGAGGTCGGTGACAATGACGGCGACCTGGCTCTGCGTTTGCGGTCGTTCGACACTGGCGAGCGACGCGACGATCTCGACGACGAAAACGCTGGCGACGGCGAACGTCGGATTCGCGGAGGAGACGGCGTTAGAACGGATGACCTCTTTTTGTGGGGCGATCTCGACCTTCGTTTGCTGCGGGGTGATCGACTGCGAGATCTAAAAAGTAAAGTAGGGCGGTTATTCATCATCCAATCAATTTTACGTGTCTTTCATTTTTACGTGGAAAAATACATTGTAGTTATTCCAACGGGTTAGTCTGTGGTCAACCGAACAAAAAATTATAATATGGTTTTAAGGTTATGTTATGTTAAGTAGTTCACAGGCTTGTTTGCAACATAAAAACTCGTTTACAACTTAAAAGGATTCTTACTCAATTCAAAGTCAAGTTTGTTTTAATTTTTTGTAACATGTAACTTGTACCACAATGATTTGAAAATACCTCTTTTTTAACGTCAAGCCTTCATACTTTTTTATTAGTTGGTGCGACTCGGTATTTTTCCACGCAAAGCGTAATATAATTTACCGTTAAAAGCAAACTAACCTGTATCTAGTGCTACTTTTATTGACTGGACTCGGTGATCGACGTTTGTCACGATAGTGAGGTGGAGAATCTGGAGTTGGGCTTCGTTTTTTATCTCTTCGTCTGTCATCGTCACGATCATCAGGCTTTGCTTCTTTCATTTCTTTCATTTCTTTTTCACTCTATATCGTGTAAAATTATTATTATTATTATTTGCGACTTATTATTATTATTGACTTAGTTATATTAAAAATCATGTATTTTATACTTTTTATTTCTTTCTCCCTAACCTATTTAGTTAATAAATAAAAAAAAAGGATCGTACATCCTGGTAGGTTTGGATGAATTGTTTTAAAACGTACTTTTTTAATGAGTTTTTTCCTGTAATGTTCGACTTGAGCCTGAATCGTCATTCCAGGTTTTAAGCTCCTCCGACCGTTCTCTATTTCATCTTGATACTGTACAGCTTTAACTTCGATCTCTCGAAGTCGATTGCGTCTCTCTTCGTTGTAATCTCGACTACTAAACCAAATACGAATAGTAAATTTATAATATCGAGTATAAGAGTTTTTACTATAGACGAACCCAGAAATAACCGAGAATTACCCTGAATCCATGCTAGCATCTTGAGAGTTCGAGTCATCGTTCTGCTCAAGTTCTTCCCATTTGCTTGTCGTCATCGCCTGCGCTTCAACCTGGTCTGGATCAACGGTTTCCCACCTGGAAGGTACAAAGCCAGCTGGCATGGCCATCTTCTTGTCATCTTTATTTTTATTGGATGGATTGGTTTCGTCTTCCATTGGAACACCATCAATGTCATCGTCCACTGTAACAGAAAAATATTGAAATTTCTGTTGCTTTGCCTTAATTTTTAAAATTATAAAGCTTCGATTCATGCAGACATACATATCGAAGCATTATTTTTCACTTCATGCAGAGATACATACATATTGAGATATTAGGACTGAAAATGTATTATTATGATATCTTTTAAAAAACATCTTTATAACAACTTTGTTTTATAAAACTCTACAAAATCATACTGTTCTTTGCATTACTTTCTCAACCATTGCAGCCATCGCAAATCGGATAAAATTTTCAAAACTGTATTATTTTAATCATTTTGATTTAGAGATTATGTGATTGCACGAAAGAACAAAGTGTAGGTTTTTTTAGTTTGATGTTGAGGACATCTATCCAAAAATATTAATTCCTGATAGAATGAAATTTAGAATGCAATGCTTTTTCTTTTAACTATGATTAACAAAGTTATTAATAATTGAATAATTATTGAAGAAGACTGCGATGTTTCGCTTTATAGTTTGTGTAAAAGTTTTTTTCTTGCATTGCATAAGTAAGATAAACAAAACCATACTTGGCACGCCGTCGATATCGTCGTAATTGGGAGGCGTCTCCGATGGCGCGATTCCGTGCTTCATCGCACCTTTGAGCAATGCAGCACCATCGAGAGGTACACCGTCCAAATCTTCCACTGTGTCTCCGTCATTGTCTGACATAGGAGCGCCGTCTAAATCTTCTTCATTTTCTTGTTCGACTTCTTCACTTGGTATAACTTCAGTCTGTAAACAGTAGATATTGTAAAATTATTTGAACATTCGCTCGTCACACTCGGATTGTCGTAATTAGTTTTTTAAAGAAACTCTTAATCGTTAAGTTGTTAATAACCTACCTGAGCCAAGCCGAGGAATGCATTTTGTAGTCGAACCAGGAAATCTCTAGGATATACCGCCCATTCTTCCCAAGCCCTGAATATCCTCATCACTCGAACTTTGAAGCCCTCCGCTTTAAGTCTGCTGTCAAACTGCTTATAAGCTTGATGAACTTCTCCGAAAATCTCCATCAACCTTGACTCGAATCTAAAGTTAAAACAAAATCAATTAACGCTCTACATATAAAAATTTTTTTTTTAATTACGTCTAATTTAACGAATAAAACTTTAAATTATAAATTAAGATTAACACGAATAACTTACGCTTTTCGGAATGCAGTTGCATTAGTGACTTTCACACTGCAATTGTGTAATATGTCGGAAATTAAGTAAAGCCTCGCAATCTTCTTATTCGCAGGCGTTTGCAGGAGCGAAAGCGATTCACCGATGCAGTCACATATCTCCTCCACAGCTTCAACGTGTTCAATGCAAAATACCATTGCTTCTGCCACTTTCAGTCGTTCTGGAGATATATTCCGCAGCAGATCTTCCAAACGATCTCGCTGACTACACGAGAAAGAAAAGAAGAGATTATTAACAATTTTGAAGTTGAATCGTACTATTTCTTTCGTTCAATACTAATCGAATTGAACATTTTTCAATCAGAAAGTGAAATTGAATAAGAATTTAACAGAATTTTACGTGTATAATTCTTACAAATTATGCTTAGTTTACAAAAATTACCTATTCGAAAGACTTCCTCTTCGCGGTTCCGCCTTTTCTTCCAGTTCAATTAGTTCCTCTGGCATTCCTTGAGTCCACGGATTAACTGGTGGTGGTCTCCAGATGCTGCCACCTTTGAACATTCTGAAATCTTCTGTGGCCCATTCTTTCTGACTGTCACCTTGTAATATGGAATATAACTTCCATCGATAGTATATATGTGACGGAGAGTAGTTTTCGAATAAAAATCTGCAAACACATATTACAAATTTACGATATAAAATATTTTCGAAATTTAAACGTTTCAGAATGCTTTAAATGACAATCCAATACGGATCCAACTTACCTGAACATTGGATTGTTCAATTCTCTGTTCATAATCATGGCTTCGAACATCGGTCCCTCGCGAATGACGAATTCCACCATTCTGTGTATTAACATAACCAAGTTCCTATAAAATGAAAAAAAAAATCAATAAAGAACATGACAAAATCATTAATTCCCAAACACAACATAAGCATGCGATAGAATTAAAAAAAAAAGAAGTAAAATAGCTACAATTGGTCTGGCCAGTTTCGGACCGAAATACTTACAGAAAATCCCTAAACAAATTGGCAAGATAAATACCTTTCGGTGGGGATAACCACTTTGACAACTGCATTCTGCAAAACCTGATAGAACCAACCAACGTCATATCGCATGAGTGACAGATAGATAGTCGATGAACGTAGAATGTGCGCCATTCCGAAAAATGTCCCCGAGAGTAACGGACGCCGACAAGTCAACACAACACAAGTTTTAAAGTTCCATTAGATCAGCAATTTCAACAGCGTTTAGGAAGAAGGATTATAATTGATGCATCGCACTTTACTTAGTCATATTTTATCTCGTTTTTCTCCGGTTTCAATTTCGATCCCGCTCGATAAAAGCAGCGTTTGAACGAGCGAATCCGAAGCGTGTTGGCGCAGCGGACTCGTCGTACGTCGCTTCGATATCCGACGCGATACGAACACTGTCTTTATCGAGGTTTTCAATTTGATCGCATTGCCTATCGACAATTGAACCGAACGAGGCCCGAGAAACTTTCCACCGTCCGTCGCCGCAATCGTCGATATTGTTTATGTTCTAGCAGAAGATAATGCCATTACCTTTTGGAAGATTTCCAACTCCTGGGGGTCCGCGCTCTGGAGGTTGCGGATACGTGGTATCTGAGATTACGTTTCAAAAACATGGTTATACTGTTTATCACTGATCGATTGTGTTTAAAGTGTTTCATCAAAGTGTTTTTTTTTTTCACATTAAATCATTCATAAGTTCATTCGCTTAACCAAACGAGAGAAATGTTTGGCACACTGAATCGATATCATATCGATAAAAGAAGAGAATTGAAAAAAAAAAATGAAAATAATTGTAAGACAAATATTAACGCAGGATTCGCGAAAACCTAAGGAACACAAGAATAAGAGTTCGACACGCATTGCCTGGTTTTTTAAAAGTTAAAAAGACATGTGTCATTCTACTTTTAGAAAGTATTCGTCGAATCGAATACCTCGAGAGACCAGGCGTGCATACAGATATTGATGCACGGGTAAAGTTGAGCAATAATAAAAACGAAGATTATTGAAACGTAATCGATCATTTTATTACTATTACTGCTAATATCGGTTCTTGATTGGTTCGATAGATGTACCTTGTGCCTGTCACGCCGGTGCGGCTGTGCGTTAAATGGTAGTCCCGATGGTGGCGGCGGTTGCGTTATCTCCAGCAGTATCGGCGGAATGTAAATTGGATATGGCGGTATCGGCACACTTTTTCCCCAGCCTAGTTTCATCTCGTACTGCATTATGTCTCGACCTTTCGCAAACAAATAATAAAATTATTAATAAAAATTGATCTAGTAAATTTTATTTCTTTTATTTGTAAAAAGAATAGTAAACAAATAAATTGTAGAAATAAATTGTGATTAAATTGTACGATTCAATTTTCTGAACAAATCTCGTATATCAAGCGCTTGCTTATTCAATCTAATGATATAAAGTAGTATATTTTTATCAAGAATTTACCATTAAGATTTTTAAGTGCTCGTTCTCCATCTTTACGACTCATGAAAGCGACAAACCCACAATTCCTTTGTCTGGCTTTCTCTTCATCACTACGTGGCCACATAATTTTAATGCTTGCGAGTGGACCAAATTTTCCAAAAATTTCCATGAGTTGTTGTTCCGTTATCTATTAAATAATTAAGTAAATTGTCAAAAGAAGTTAGAAATTAAATATGGAAGAAGAATCTCAAAATGTTATTTCTATATCTGTATCGGAGTAATTAAAATTGTACAGTTACTTATTATTATTATTACTTATTATTACTTACCTTAGGGTTCAGATTTCCAAGGTAAAGGTTTGTCGTGTTAGGATCCCCATTGTCGAACGATCCATCTGTAAATGCAAAAGCAATGGATGCAAAGTTTAATTCTCTGGAATTAATTAGCTTGGCCAGGAGAATGAATGGATGTAGGATTCGGATTACCCTCATGCATCATGGCAAGAACACGAGGATCATCGAAGAAGAAGCTGCGTTGACAAGCATTTCTTGGATCCGAGTTTAATGATATATTACCTAGTAAGTTACAATAGGAGCAAATCTAAGCTCTGGTTTTTTGATAATTTATAAAACAATTGACTTATGTATATACTTCACCATTAAAAGTCATCAACAATACATATATTTATATAAATTTAGTGACTTGGGTACGTATGAAAGTGTTTAAAAAAATAATAAGAAATATTTAGAAAACCAGAAGAAAGCATTTAGTGAAGTATAAGCATAGCATTTAATAGCAGAAATAATGTTAATAGCTCAGTTTTGACAAAGAATCAATTCAAAACACACTTTAAAATATATGATTATCTAACCTTCAACACATTTTAGAGCTGCAATCATTGGATCTTCTATCTGCGTGTTTATTACAGTCTTAACCACTCCTTTATATTTGTGACGCTCTTCGCGTTCTTCCTGAATCATCTTCAGTTCTTCTTTGAATAATTCCAAATTACTCTTTTTCTTTTCGCCTTCCTTTTTCTTCTTGCCAAGTCGATCCACCTTTCTGTCATTAGCACCAAGAAGTCTCGCATACTCTTGTGCTTGCTCTGCTGATGTACGGCTTTCAACCAGTTCCGAAATTTTCGACTGAGGTTTGTATAATTTTCCCTTTTCTCTCGTATCTTCCTCTAAAAAGGTTTAACCATTGTGTATAAGTATATTCCATGATTAAACATAGATTTAAAGTTAACTAAAGGTCATAAATAAGTCATTACAAACTAAAACTTTTGGCTTTTTCTATCAGTATAACAAATATTAAAGTATTATATTACATTGTTAATTGTGATACAATTAAAATTGGGAGATATTTAATTATACAGTTTTATAAAGTACTATTTAATAGTGTGTTTATATTATCCATCTCATACGGTTCGTAAATCTGTGGCTACTCCTGTGGACATGAATATATTTGATATACACTGAAATAGCCTTAATGTATGCAGTTGATAGACCGACCTAACCTCGCAATAAGAAAAATGAAAATTAAAAATGATTGAAAATTTATTCCTAAATTTCAAAAGTGTGTAAGGGGGGGGGGGGGGGGGCTTTTTTACCCGTTGCTAAGTTCAATACTGGGGTCAAACCTGGGTTATAAGAAAAGTTTGGAAACAGTCCATT